>JAMZAV010009078.1:0-25837 GCA_024449915.1 Sweltsa coloradensis | reverse complement strand
TTTTGAGTTTGTTGGATTCGAGTCTATCAGTTCTTAGGAATGTGTAAACGGTGACTTTGGGGCTTGGAGTCGTCCTAGCAACGATGCACATAATAAATTATAAGGTAATGAAGCAGTATAAGATGTGCTTTGTGCTGCGTGACTGTGAAGTACCTAAACTTTTTTGTCTACACTACTTACACTACACCATTACATTTAAACACTTACACTACTTAAATATAATCAGTGGCGTAACTACGGAGGGCGAATTTGGTCGGGAGGGGGGCGAGGGGGAGCGCAAACTTTTATTTAAAAATTAATTATTTTCTTAGATATTATATAATGTTGTTTACATTTTTCTTATTTTGCAATTTTTTCATATTATTTTTTTAAGGTTTTTGTAAAACAAAATTGTCAAAATGCTCCTATCACACTTAGAATCGAAATTTTTGCCGGGGCTGTGCGCTTCGCACCCGTATCAACTGGGGGGCCAACCCCCCCTCAGAAGTCAGAACCCCCATTGTTCCCAAACGTGCTCGTTACCCAGGAAAGAGCGTATACCCATAAGTTATTTTTGGATGATACCACTGACTATCACTGTACCAGTGTACCTACATATCCCTTTCACTAGTTGTGCTGACCATTGATCTTTGGAGGATACAACGATGTTCGCTCCGCGAAAAAAATAAGGGCAAGTTACGCCAATGTATGTAATATACATGACAAGTGTTGGCCGGTGTTGGCTCAATAGCTTGACTGATTCGGGAGGTCTCGGGTTCTGAATCCCGTCACAACCGGAGTTTTTTCTTAGGTTTGTGTAGTCCTGATTATTATTACTGTAGTACTGATTATTATTGTAGTATCGTGTGCTAGCATATTATAATAATGCAGTGATAGCAAATAATATAAAACTTGTGTCCTGACCGGGGATCTTCCCCGGTTCTAGGTTATAGCCGTTGAGTGACCCGATTGTTCTGGACTCGGACCCAAAGGGTCGCGTCACATTTTACTGATAATAATTTTTTTGTTGAGGGTTCTACCCCTGTATTCAGAATAATATAACATTTTACTTATTTCAAATGTTGCGTAATGTTTCTTTATTTGCATCCCCCATTCCATAGAATAAAGATCATTGCATAGAGACAAAAACTAAACATTAATTGAATTATTTTGGTTTTCCTCTCAGTATGGTGATGGTTCACAACACTTTTTTATACTTGACGGACGGGCACGTCATTTTAAAGCCAGCTCGTGAATGGTGATATTTGATCTCAGTGCGACCTTGGGCAATGTGTAGCGCATCTCGCGTCCTCTAAACCTTTCTGCAGTACAAACAGATCCCACTGCCTCGTCTAAAATTATACGGCTCGCTATTGGAGGGGACAAATTAAAATATTTTTGAGCGCAACTTCTGAGGCCCTCCTCCAACACGTCTCCCCCCCCCCCCGCAATCCCCTCACCCATGTCCGTTTCATCACCAAGATTATGCTTAACGCCTGTGACACCTTAAAATAAACCTCGCCTGAAATGTGCTGAAAGTTAGGTACTAATAACACAAGGCAAATGAATTTTTTTGTTTTAACATTAGCTACTTCAAATCATAAATAAGAATTACCTAGAAACAATTAATTAATTAAAAAGAATAACGAATTGAAAGGAAGTCTAAAATCCGCGCGTCAAATTCCTCCGAAAATAGAAACCAACTCCAAACGGGAATGTTTGGAACGTTGGCACTTTCATATGAAATAGGCCTGAGATAATATGTTCAATGCACAGAGGTAATGAAAAATGGTGACATAAAAAACCCAAATTTCGCGTTTTTTTTTTTTTCCCTCGCGATTTCCAAAAAATTCTCTAAATCGTTACTAAAAAATAAAAAAAAGGAGACCCTTAAGTTATGGATGACACTTCTTCCAAAAAGTTAGAATCGATCATTGTGACCCAAGAATTAGTCAGAATCGGTTCACAACAAAAAATAAATATTTGTACCACTATTTTTTGGTGGACTATTTTCCCGGAGTCCGTGATACGCGCCATTTGTTTGGCGGTCTATTTCCGTAAAGCCCGTGACGTCACGGTCCCGGGGCCTACCGCACAGGCGTAATATTCGTCTGGGCCGGCACCTCCACCAAATCCCCCTACATTTTGCACACAAAAAGGGTTTCAATTTCGCGAGTTAAATTTCCGCGTTTAGACCATTTGATACAATTTTGTTTTGTTATTTCGCGCTATAACACGAAAAATTTCGCGTTTTCATAATGTGTTTTTTCCATTTTCTAAATGATGTATTTGTCGGCAATATTACTTTTGAAGGCAATAAAATGGACATCTAAAATTCGCGAAATTCTATATCAACCATTTTTCTCTACCTCTATGCAACAGCACTGCTAAAAGTAAAAATAGTCGCATTTTTACTCAATTTGCCCGAAAAAAAGGGGTCGCTTATAGTCACATTTTTGCGAATATTGCCAAAAATAGTCCTCCAAAAGGACCTTGCTAAAAATGGGTCCAAAATATTCGCATAGTCGCCTCAGTGGAAGCCCTGTTACTCAACGCGTCCAACTGAGCTTTCCTAGTAAAATTTTTTAATGTCCCACTTTCACCAGCTGACAGGTGTATTTAAAGTTTTGAAAAGTCACTTTAAAAGCCAAAACCAATTATTTTCAGGCACAAATATTGTTTTTTTGTGAAATCTTTGATAGGCTACTCTGTGATTTGAAATGTAATTTATTATCTTTAGCAAAAAACACATTAATGGCGGAGTAGGGCCTATAACCAGCGCAGCAATACCTAGTCGTAGGGAGTCACTGCGGACGGCGTAAACCTCCATTTGAGGGAAAAACTCAAGAACATTTAATTATTCGCAATTTAGGACAAATTGATGCAGTCCTCCTGAGTTAATTTATATACCCCAACATGGTTTGCTTCAAAATTGCAGCAAAATTTATTTTAGACATTTCCCAATTACATTTTATAGGGTAACCGGTACCGGTAATACAAAGCAGAAATTTGTAAATCAACCTCAGCTGGGGATTGAACCAGGTCTCCCGCTTCACCGTGCGGATGACTTCTCTCCCTAGACTACTCCACTAGACTACAGATGCAATATAAGATCTTAATATAGGCCTATTTAATTCCTGGACTGTATTTAATATTAGCTGAAAAATTAAATCTAGAACAAGGATCACCGTGCGGGTTTTTACAACTCACGGTAACAGAATTTCCAGTTTAAAAGATGCTGGTTGCGCTGAATGACTCCAACAAGTCCGAGGTCCATCTCTCTCAGTCTGCTGATAACTCGGTTTGGACTTTTTGGAGGACGGTGCATCGTCCACAGGGGCGCCATCTTGAACGTCAGCTGGAGACAGAACAACAGGGTGTGTTTTTAAACATTTACCTCCCCCGGGGTTTATAAAACAGTAATATAGTATTTAACTCTTCTTCAATAAAAAGTGAGATCTAGTAATAGGGTAGGCTTCTAGGCCTGACATAGGTTTACCGTACATCTGGGACCAACTTCACGCAGAGGTGTGTGAAAACAATATTGCTCCCAATGCTTTAAGGTAGCTCAAGCGTATCTCGACGTGAATAAAAAAATTTCAAATTTGCATATTAACAGATAATTACCTGATACACAATAATTCAAAAAAGAAAAAGTAGGCTTCCTGAACTGCTTTACGATATATTCAGGTCTAAAGTTTGAAGGTCGCCCTATCCCATAGCATGGGGAACATGAAATACATACATTTTTCGACCTTTACTTAGATTTCAAATAACTTTTTGTGAATAAATTTTGTTTAAAAACTGTTTTTCTTAAAGAACATTAAATTCCAAATGATTAAGAACAAAAAAATAGAAAATAGAAAAATAGACTTGGCAACCCTGTAAACTTAACTCAGATCTTATTGGCTTAGAGCCTTTAGCACATTTGCAGGGAGATTTCCCAAATGTAATTTTGCTACTGAACCTGTATAAGAAATAGAAAGATGATACTTGTTTTAATACAGGCAGCCAATGAAGTTGCAATTAATTATTAATTACATATATTATGTGCTTTATATTTCAACAATAAATTACATTTGATAGGAAAGGATGTTAGAAAATGACAGATTCCTGACCCAATACACAATGAATGTATTGATGTACTATTATGTAATTGCAGTATTGGAGGGGGGGGAGTAGTAGTGTGGAGAATGAGATGCACGATACCAAATTTACAATATAATTTTTCCTTATCTTGCTTGAAAGCCAGATTTATCTGCTCGACAGCCAGTGCACTACCGATATCTCTCCCCCCCCCCCCCCCCTCCCCAACGAAACAAACACGACAACGCATCGTGACCTTGGGATTAGACTGTTGTGACTAGATATACACAGATCAAGAACAGGAACAATGATTTTTTCTTCATTTTATAAATAGCAACTAGCCAGTTGGCCTTTTTCACAAAAAAGTAAAACAGTGTTCCTCTTACGTGATTGTGAATTACCACTTCATCAGTAAAACCTATGTCATTATTTACTTTGGGCAGCATTACATCTCGGGTATTACGATAATTTTGATGAGCGCGATTTTTAGCAGTTCATTTGACACCCACCCACTCGATTTTTTGTGTTACTCCCCTGGTCACCTGCGGGGAATGTGGACGGGTCGGGTCACGGGGTCGTATAAAAGTCGGGCTTCGTCATATGATAAGTGAAAGCTCCTACAGGCAAAAACAGACTGGATAAAAGTTTTCTATTTTAGAGTAAATTGGCACTAAAAGATTACAGTAATAAAATGTATTCAGATAATACGTAAACAATAATTTGTGGATAAAATAAAAAGTAAAAAAGTATTTAGAACCGGGGTTTGAACCGGCTACCTCTCGCGTGCTACGCGGCCGCGCTATGCATGAGCCAAAGTGTACTGAGGCTGCCAGCCGCTTTGAGAGATACTGAATGCAGTCTGCCGCAGACTATTTTGCGCGCTGGGTTCAAGTTTAATTATAAAAGCTTTGTAATTGGCAATAAATGCACTTTTACTCTTTTAAAGTATTCTGCCAATGTTTCTTTAATTTAATAAATGCTACATATATCATATATTTTCATTACTATTTATTTTTGGTATGATCAAATCGAATTGGCAGTTCTCACGAATATCGTTGGCCTAGGCCTGCAGCTTGTAGTAGGGGCCCGCGAACACTGTGATTACAATGATGCCAGATCTTTTGTTGGGATTAATACTTTTAATATGCATCTAATTAAATAAAAACTAAACCTAATATATTTATTTTATTTAAAAAGCGTTTCAGAAACACAATTTGTCTTTATTTGATGCATAAACCGTGTTTTTAATTATTTATTAGAAAAAAAAAATACACTAGTCAAATCACAGCCTGTGAATAATAAAAATAAAAAATCCTGTTTATGTGTCCTATTTTTTTCTTAAAAGTGAGCTTCATTTCGGCTTTCATTCTTTAAAATACGTAAACAAAGTGTGTTTTTATTTAATTGTCCGTTATTTGTTTATTTTGAGGCTATATATGGAATCTCATAAATCTCTCAAAAAATAGAGATTACATTCGCTTGAGCTACCTTAAGGGGCTATTAGTAGGCCTACTAGGAAACGCTCAGTTGGACGCGTTGTTGAGCGAGCACCGGTACGTGCAACACGACCCAGTACGACATTCCCATAATGTTACATACCAATAATTTTTTAAGGTCTTGACCGATTTAGCTGTAAATTTTGTAAAATAGGAGAGAATGGATAAAATCCACCGCCATCTAGAGGACCTTGACATCGTTTCTTTGGGAAACTATTTTAACTCTTGATTTCTTCTAGGTGGCGTACATAGTGACCGAATTCTTGTGCGACTTTTCGTTGCCCATGGTAACGTTACTTTTTGTTAAAATGTAAATTTCTATCTTTCACTTTCTTATCGGATCAAATAAATTAACATATTCGTGACCGGAACGGACATTCTAAATGATTTGGCTACCTCAGATTTTGTCGCTGTTTTGTTTTTAAAAAAAACTTTAGATTAACTTTAATGTAACTTTATAACTTTTTGAACGATTTTGCCACAAAACTAATGGCATTCAATCGGGAATGAAACTTGCGGATGGTCAAATTTCAACTCGAGTCCGAGCCTTCGTTTGACCGCTATCATGAGCAAAAAAGCTGTGCGACCTTTTTCCGTTGCCATGGTAACGGGACTTTGTTATAATGTAATTTCCATCTACACTTCTTATCGGATCAAAATAAAAATACATATTCGTATCGGAAAGGACATTCTAAATGATTGGCCCCTCAGATTTTGTCCCCCGTTTAGTTTGAAAAAAAAACTTTCGATTAATAGTACAGTGCAATTGGCTCATATATGGCCTTAACCCACGCATTCAAAAAAACACAAAGCAAGGACCCGGGGTTTGGGGTAGTTCAGGATGGGTTTCCTCAATATCCCCAACAGAATCCCAAAAAATCCCCGGTTGCGGTTATCCGCCATTTTGAAAATCAATTTACAGATTTTTTAGTTTTGTCGAAGAATGGAAAATTAGCAATATTGAGTGTGGTATTAGACCAAAATAGCTCAAATTTTGTTTTTAAAGTTTAGCATAGAATTAGGGGTGTGATAAGTAACTAGGAAACGCTCAGTTGGACGCGTTGATAAGCGAGCACGTGCTATAGCTAGACCCACATTGCACATTTTTTTAATTTAAAAATTTACGACGTTCGCGTTTCCAGTATTATTTATTATTGCCAAGGTATTTGGGTAAACCCGTGTTTAAATCTTACTTTAAAATCCACCGCCATCTAGAGGACCTTGACTCCTTGGGAAAACTATTTAAACTCTTTGTTGACAAATAATAGACTGCTTCCTCGAAAGTATTTTGATAACTTCTAGGTGGCAGTGCATTAGAAACTTCGCGCGTCTTTTCGTTGCCATGGCAACGTTACTTTTGTTATAATGTAATTTCCATCTACACTACTTATCGGATCAAAATAAAATTAACATATTCGTGACCGGACGGACATTCTAAATGATTTGGCTATCTCAGATTTTGTCGCCGTTGAGTTTGAAAAAAAAACTTTCGATTAACTTTAATGTAACTTTTTAACTTTTTGAACGATTTTGCCACAAAACTAATGGCATTCAATCGAGAACAAAGCTTGCGGATGGTGAAAATTTCAACTCGATCCGAGCCTCCGTTCGAACGTTATCGCGAGACATACAAAAAAAAAAAAAAAAAAAAAAAAAAAAAAAAAAAAAAAAAAACAAAAACCAGTGACTAATTTTTCCGGCAGAGTCAAATGGAAACGCTCGCTTCGCTCGCTTAACAAGTTTGGCATGCTTTCTTTAATCTCTGGCGACCAGCCGTCCTTGAAACAAATTTTTACCCTCTTTTTTAAATTATCTGAATTTGTTTTGCCAATTTATCAAAACAAAACAAAACCAGTAACTTTTTGAAAATTTTGTTTCAAATAAAAGTTGTAGGGCATAAAAAAACACATCGATATCATATTCTTGATTATGTCCGTAGATAATAATGGCCGAACGCTACATGACAAGCAAGCAAGACCATTGTGCGGTGAGCAGCGTAAATTGTTTGCTCAACGCGCTACCACTAGCGCAGTCCATGGCCATAGGCCTAAGTCCCGTAGGAATTTCGACCTTTATAGATTTTCTCTTCTGATCCTGTTAGGGTATACCTTTAGGATAAAAAAAATATTGGATAAACATCTGGCATCCCGGGCCTAAGTTTTTTTACGACGCCATCTTGATTTGGGCAAATGCGTTTAGTACACGCACTTGGTTTTAATACATTTTCTATACTTTTGACTACATGTGTAATAAATCTTACGTAATAATAGGATTCTCCAATAAATTTTCAATTAAATGATACAAATTTGGTCATCCTGGGAACATTGTGGTATTTGTTATAGTGAAATACATATTACTAACAGTCCTGCGTACAGGTGCACTATTTACCTCCAATTGTGTATTTCATGATAGATATATAAAATTTGGCACACAATATACAAAAATGTATCTGGAAAATGATTTGACTACAGAGCAACCACATTATTATCCCACGACACCAATGGCGGCCATTTTCCAAGACGGCCACCCAACAAATTATTTGAAATTTTGTGACAGAATGTTGAAATTTGGTATACACATAGATCATGTCATTAAAAATGACTTTTGAATAGGCCATGTCAAACTAACACAATGGCACCAATGGCGGCCATTTTAGAAGATGGCCGCCATACACATTATTACGAACCACGTAAACTTTATGACAGAATCTTGTTATTGTGTTCACACATAGGGCACTCCATTGAAAAATGTCGTATTTATGTGTTATATCAATACTTTTTAGAAACAATTGTAGTATGGATCCGCTGGCCCATACATTAAAGATATATGAAAGGATAATAGAAAGAAGGATGAGAGTAGAGGTGGACCATATATTGAATGAAGAACAATATGGGTTTCGATGGGGAAGATCGACCAACTAAAATGTAGCCTAAATAAATGTCTAGGGTGTATGAACTTTCCTTCGAGTTTTTCTTGGTGTCAAAATATCACACCCCTCATCTTCGTCATATCCTTCAAAATATTGCAATAAGCTGTAGCCGCCATAGCGCGCGCGCCGCCATACCACCTACGAATGCAAACATAATCTTTCCTTCAAGCATAGACAGGCTAAAACTTGACCGAGTGACGAGCCAAACACATCGTTGGATGCAGCGAAGTGCGTAGAGTACATCAAGCACGATCTCTTGGTGATTGGACGAACCATTCTCATACAACGACCGATAATGTAGCGCGCTGTTCCCTTGCTGTTCCAGCCCGTCGATCCGATGGCCAGGTAAGTCAGGGCGCATTTTAAACAGCCCGTCGATTCGACCGGCGAAAACGCCGATGGGTTAAAACAATGTTTTTGCATTTAGAAATATTTTTGCAACTTTAATGGTAGGTAATCACAATTGAAGTAACGAAACAATATCCACTGTTTCTTGCAGTCAGCTACAACACGTGAGGGGGCAAATTGCTGTGCCATGTGCTCGCGCTGAGAACTGATATGCTATGCTAGAGCTAGTCAAACGTCAAACTCATGCACTTGAGTCATGCAGGAAGGCTCATGATTGTTGGACGCGATCGCGAACGTAATGATATGCATATTCGATGGTTGTAACATGGACTATCTCGCACTTCCATATTTTTTTTTACGGTTTTTTAGTTTTTACTGTAAAAAATTGCATTATTTTACATGATTGTTGGTAGTTTTCTAGTTTTTACGGTACAAAAACTACAGTACCTACCTATTTCGGTATTGCATCCAGCCCCCTATTTTTGTCTAAAACGCACTAAATGCACTCTAAAAACGTGATTTTCAAAATTTTCGCCTGCAGCGCTAATATTGGGGGGCTCTGCCCCCCAAACCCCTTGTGCTTGGTCCCTTCTCCACGAAGTTGAGCACCCCTCGGAATTTTTAAAATCCAGCGCCCCTGCTTTTAGGTAAAGAGTTATAGAATGATATTCCAGCTACATTATGGCCTTTTTGTAACCTTGTGGTGTTGCAATGTGGGATGCACCTGTCAATCCTCAGTCTGGTATTGTATAGATGGTTTTGCCTATCCTTAGTTGCTAAACAACCATGCTTAAGCGAAATCTTGAGCACTTCATAGATGTATAAATAGGGTACCGTTAAAATCTTCAAGGATTTGAATGTCATTAGACACGATTCCCTATATCCTAATCTGCCAATTATACGTATTGCTTTTTTTTGCATTATATAAAAATATTTACAAGTTCAGAAGTGGACCCCCAGAACTGAATGCCATACCTAATTATTGTTTCGAGGTATGCATGATACACTATTTTCGCCGTGTGGCTGCTTATTGATTCCTTAATGACACGGATAGCATAGCAAGCCGAGCTAATCCTAGGAATTAAGTTTTTTTATGTGAGACTCCCAGTTAAGGTTTTCATCAATACAAACTCCTAGAAAGGAGATCAGAAACTAAGCTGATTCTGAGTCTAGTCCGGTCTGCAAGCTCTTGATAAACATTAGGGAACTGAGATTGGAAATCCAGCACGCACCGAGTAGTCCGAGCCCAGCTCGCATCATAAACGTAGTCATAGCTTACATAGCCTACAAAAGAACTCCGCTCTCGAAAGTAAATGTACTAGGGCCTAGGCCTATAGGGCCTAGTACCACACCCAGGGTTGGGTAACGACGCGTCGCAAATAATATTCGACGCGTCGCGTCGCAAATATGCGTAGAATAAGTCAAATATGTAGAATATGTAGAAAATTCGCGTCGAAAATTAAATAAGGAATATTATTGTATATAATTCAAATTCCCAGACATATTTTCATCAACTCTAAAAACAAATGATCTCAACATTATTGGATGAGCGAAGCGAAGACTTAAATTTTCACCGACCCCCCAAAAAATTTAGCTCGATGTGTTTTTTTTTTTTTTTCTCCCCGTCTGTTTGTTCTCTCTCAAACCGGGCAAACGGCATATGCGATCTTGAATGAAAATTTGACAGGACCTTCGAAATCTCTGAACTTAGACTTGCTACGTTTTTGGGTACAATCAAAGAAATATTTCTCATGAATATCGTACTTTTACGATTTTATTCAATTTTTAGTGCGATATTTCGTGACATTTGGGCCGGTTCTGACCAAACGGGTGGGGCTACAACCTTCATATTTCACATACACATTAAGGTTATGGTGATGTATTGACGTTTGACAGAAAAAGTTGAAAAAGTTAGCCAGAATCTATAGAAATAAAGGTTTTAATTTGAGTTTTTTTAGGTGTTAAATATTAAAACCTTTATTTCTATAGTTTTCTATAGAAATAAAGGTTTTAAATTTGAGTTTTTTTGAGGTGTTAAATATTAAAACCTTTATTTCTATAGATTCTTGCCAACTTTTTCAACTTTTCTTTCAAAAGTCAATACTCACCCTTACCTTAATGTCCATGTGAAATATAACGTTGTAGCCCCACATGTTTGGTCAGAATTCGCCCAAATAGCACGAAAATATAGTTTTTAGATCTTTCTCACAGCCTTGTATGGAAACTTCACAGGAGATTTTATATCTTACTCACAGCCTTGTTACAACAATCAAAGATCCAACAGACCTAATGATTGCTTTGTATGGGCCGTGTAAATATGTTTTTATTATTATTTTAAATTAAAATTAACATTTTATAATTAAAAAGCTCATCCATCAACGCGACTAAAAAAAGCGTTTGCGAAGCTTCCTAGTATTTTGTAGTTGTACTTATTACAAGGCGAGCTGATAAATCAATAATTCACCATCACAAAGAACTTGAAGGCAAAGAGAACCGGCATCTTCACAAGATACCAAGGTCACCTGCTTTCCCGATCATAAATATACGTATATGGACAAAGCCAAAAGCCTCCCCAGATAATTCTTCCACGCGTTTCATTAACCAAAGTCATCCCTTATTCTAAACTTCTTTCATTGAGCGAGCGTAGCGAGTGTCTCCAACTTGACTCTTATGGTTCGAATGTCTGTTTTTGTTTTTTTGTTTTTTTTTGTTACTGCTCGGTACAGGTCGCACCGTTTCTCTGATCGACTTGAAATTTTGCACACATGTACATACCACCTATGCGGGCTGCTGTATAGTTTTTGAACAAAATCCGATCGTTGGTTATAATAAATAAAAAATAAAATAAAAAAATAAAAATGTTCCGATTATGAAATTTTGCAGGGTCAATAAGTACAACATTCTCTCCTATTTTACAAATTTTCAGCTAAATCGGTCAAGACCTTAAGACTTATTGGTATGTAACATTATGGGAATGTCGTACTCGGTCGTGTTGCACATACCGGTGCTCGCTCAACAACGCGATGGGACTTTTAGCGTTTTCATTTCTAGTTATAATTTACATATTGCCAATGTATGTAGGCTAAGATAGCCTAACTAGATAAGCACAATGAAAAATAAAATCACACTGATTTAGCTCAAAGTAACAATACACCATAGACCTACCAAAGCTCTACCTCCCAATAATTTTCGACGTGTCATTAATGTCATAAAGTGTAATTTACGACGTGTATATTCGACGTGTATAATACTAGGTATAATACCTGTTTTCGACGTTGAGTATTATACCTACCCAACCTTACCACACCTTTGGGTTTAGAATGTGTGGCTCACAACATAGAAGTCCTCTTATTTGTAGGCCTAGTGTCTTGGACTGATGAACAAGTTCCTAGGCATCAGCTGTGGTGTAGGCCTAGGACTAGGCCCAGGGCTTAGGTATCAAGATAGGAACTCTTTCGGTTGGTATGGACAGTTTTTGATCAGTAGGTACTTTAGATTTAAAATAGCGACGTTAAAGGTTTTGTAGGTACTTTAGATTTAAAATAGCGACGTTAAAGGTTTTGTAGGTACACATTAAAAAAAACTGTCCATACCAACCGAAAGAGTACCTCAAGATATAGGCCTAGGTCTAACAAAGCCAAGGAAAAGCAAGCCGACAGAGCTGCCAAGATCAAGAAGAGAAGAAGAGATTATTTGTAATCAGTCCTAGGGCCTACACCTACCTAGGCACTAAAAATAAGAGGACTTCTGTGTTGTGAGTCACACATTCTAACCCAAAGGTGTGGTAGGCCCTAGGCCCTAGGCTTAGGCCCTAGCCTATAGGCCTAGGACCCCTATATGCCCTAGCCGTAACTTGTTCGGTTGGGGGAGTCCAAAATAAGTAAAAACACAGGTACATTATTTTTCGTTGACAAAAATGTTCTTCGTAATACATTACGGTAATAATATCAACTTACTTGGTTTTGACCTAAATAATCCATGAAAAAAGCTCCGAAAGACAAACACAAGGCGGAAGGCCTAGAGCTGCCTAGAGCTAGGCCCAGGCTAGCCTAGCTAGTATTTTTGTTGACTATTACGAATTCGAGGTATCGATGTTGGCAACAATTGTGCGGAAAGATTTAAATAATCAATACCAACTAGAGAACAAAAATTACACTTTGAAATGCATTATAACATATTTGTTTTTATATATTGTTAGTTTTTGAATACAAAATAATGTCTTCCTTATCTGTTTATAACAGCCATGAAACCACATGATGAAGGTTAAGGTAACAACAAGATGAGTTATGTATCTGTAAATTGTTAAAGTTGGCATACATGCTCGCAGTTCTGCGTAGTGCTTTTCCTTTAGAAGGCGCTGCGCCCCTGTGGAAATCATATGGAAATAGGCCATACCTAACCTCAAAGACGGAGCATGTCTTGTGTACAAAACTAGCATTATATTTTGTTTTTATACACAAATATAGGCTAGGCCTAGGCTAGGAGGACTACCGGTAGGGAGGGTATAAGATATTTACCATCACTTGCATGACAGTAACCGTCGCCGCGGACGGACGATTCCAGGAGTAAGAGCTTATCTAGTAGGCCTAGTATTGTATTGTATCTCTCTCTAATAATATTGACTATTATAGTCGGTGGTAGGTTTCTTCATCCTTCCTTCCTTCTTATTTCATCCTTCCTTCCTTCTTATTTGCATTCATCCTTTCGTTCATCATATTTCCCTGTTTCTTGTTTACTTCCCATCTCTCTTCTTGCTTTATTTCCATCTTTCCTTTGATTTACATCTTCAGTCCATGTGGAGGGCGACTTCATCACACACTCATTTGCTAGCCCTTTCCTCTTACTTATTTAGTCCGGGTGAGCCTTAGGCAGTAGTTTTAAAGACTTTTTAAAACCTTTGATAGTATCCTTTTCACCCACTAGGCCTACCCCCTCTTTCAGGCCATTCCATTCCACCACCGTTCTGGCCAAGAACGAGTTCCTCCCTACGTCAGTAGCCCATGTCCCTCTCTCATATTTCCACTTATGATCCCCTCTTGCTAGATAATTTGCCTTCCTTAGTAGACTGTTCATCTCCCCCCATCCTTCGTGATCTCTAGTCACTCTATACATTTTCCCTAGTCTGCCCATCCTTCGTCTGTCCTCTAGCTCTTCCCATCCTAGATCTCTTACCATTCTGGAGACACTCTCATACTTCCTTACTACATGTCCATTTACTACATCCTCCTTCCAGCTAGTAGTATGCCTAGTAGTAGTAATTTCCTCCGCTGTTGACTCATTGTCGGTGGCAGGTAACTTCTCTCATTCCCTCATTTTCATTTCTATTCAGCTTTCAACTCCCTTTTCTCTTCTCCTTCCCCTCATCCATTTGCTTCACTGTTCCACTTTCGAGCAAGGCCTCTTCTTACTTACGTCCACATGACGTTTGATTCTCTCTCAATCAATCACTCTCCCCTCAGTCTGTATTCACCTTTGGCAGCAGCTTAATAGATTTCTTGAACCCCGCCAACTTTTTGTCCCCCACTATCCCCTCAGAAAGGCCATTCCATTCCACCACTGCCCTTGCAAGGAAGGTGTTCTTCCCCACATCCGTGGCCCATATACCTCTCTCATACTTCCATGAGTGGTCCCCTCTGGCTATAGCTAGCCTTCCTTAACTGCCCATTCATCTCTCCCCATCCCTCATGTGCCCTAGACACCCTGTAAATAAATAAATAAATAAATTTTATTTAGAGTCTACCCACTCAGTTATAGAACTGATTTTCAGTGGGGGACTTTAAATCAAAGCGACCAAGCCAACCCTGCAGGCCCCGACGCAATCGACGAGTGAGCGATAACCAACCAAAGATCGATATTATTTTAATCGGAAATATAGCAATCAGTGGTAGTATAGTGTGGACCAGATAAGGTGGCGGTCGCCGAGGGATTGCAGCACTGCCGACCACGCACTATGGCCACAGGATCGGCAAAAAGTAGATAAAATAACGGTCTCTAAAACTGCGTTCGGAGAAAAACACGACTATTTTAAAGCCAAGCCTTGCCCAATATTATCCTAAACATAAAGTATTATGAAGTGTACGAATAAAATCAAGACATTTTGATGCTCCTGAAAACATTGACATCACATCTGGCGTGGTTGGCATTATAAACAGCTGGAACTTTGGACACACCATGACCAACAAGGCAAAAAAACACTTTCGTAATCGTGATTACTTAAAATCATTATTTTGCTAAAATACTGACTCTGTGGGACGAACTACTTTATTCACAGCTTATAAAATGTTGATTTATGTGATAACATATCAGGATAACATGACCAAATACGGTAGGCCCTACCTAATGCCAGTTGTGTGTAAATTGTCAACGTTGGCGTCCGTGCTCTCGCTTGACCTTGACGCCCGCCAGCTTATCTGGTTCAACCTATATGGACAGTGCAAACACCCGCGAATCAACGCCAGAATCAACAATGCCGATTCAGAACAACTCTGAAATTTATTATGTGCTTCGTTGCTAGGTCGGCTCCAAAGTCACCGTTTACAAACTCCTAACACAAGAACTGATAGACTGAAGTCCAAATAAGAAGTTAAAAAACTTCTGACTTTAGCGGGAATCGAAACCTGGACCTTCTGCATTGGAAGCAGATACGCTAACCACAAGACCAACGAGCCACACTACCCATCTGTACATACATACATACGTACATACCCAATCTGTCCATTCTTCTCCTATCTTCAAGCGTCTCCCATCCAAGTTCCCTTACCATACCCTTAACACTGTCATATCAACACAGTCAAAGTCCTAGGCCTTGCACTAACTGATAATCTAGACTGGTCCATCCATGTAAACCACGTTGCCAGCAAAATATTATCTGGCTGCTACTCAATCAGAAAGCTCAAACAAATAGTTCACCCCCACATCCTATTGCTAGTTTACTTTGCACACATTCACTCTCACTTATCATATGGCCTGCTTTTTTGGGGAGCTTCCCCCCATGCGAACAGAATATTCATTCTCCAAAAGAGAGCGGTTCGTATCATAGCTGGTGTCTCCAGAAGACACTCATGTAGAGAACTTTTCCAAAGGAACTTGGTATTCTTACTCTAGCATGTACCCTTATCCAATCAGCCGCATTATTCGTTCACACCAACCGTAACCTCTTCCATCTAAATGCTTCTGTGCACTCCCATAACACTAGAGCCAACCTTCACATACACAGGCCCTCCCACAATCTGCGCCTCTTTGCACAAGGCCCTGAATATCTATCTTCCACCCTCTACAATAAGCTCCCTGACCACATCAAAACCTCTCCCACCCTGTCTTCCTTTAAACATAAGTTGAAATCATATCTTACAGCAAACAGCTTTTACTCCATCAATGACTACCTCTCCATGTAAATATTTGCAGTTAATTCATTTTTTCATTATAATATTTACAAATTATCTAGAGTATAACCACAAACAAGCACTGTAATTTAAAATTTTCAAATGTTCCCTTAGCCAAAATGATGTAACAAACTTCTATATATAATATGTGCTTACACGCTTCCTTGGATTGTGCAGGTATATAAGACACATTCTGCTGTACATCCTCCAATTGCTGTTTTCTGTGCCATCAGCAATTCTCATCACAATATCACATCAATATTGCTTTATATCCAACTTTTCTTTATTCTATATGAATTCTTAATCTAGTAGGGCATTCTATTATTTTGCATCTACTTTACTTTAACATAAACACTAATCAATCAATCATCACACACACACACACACATATATATTATAGACACATTCTACTGTACATCATTGCTGTTTTCTGTGCCATTAGCAATTCTTATCACAATATCATATCAATTATTGCTTTATATCCAATTTTTCTTTATTCTATATGAATTCTTAATCTAGTAGGGCATATTTTGCATCTACTCTACTTTACCATAAACACTAATCAATCAATCAATCATCATATATATATACTAGACACATTCTCCTGTACATCATTGCTGTTTTCTGTGCCATCAGCAATTATTATCACAATATCACATCAAAAATTGCTTTATATCCAACTTTTCTTTATTATATATGAGTTCTTAATCTATAGTAGCGCATGCTATTGTTTTGCATCTACTCTACTTTAACATAAACACTGTGTTTATCATTATTAATCAATTAATGAATCATCATATATATATATATATATATATCAATATTATCAATCATCATACATATCAATATCAATATCCATATCAATTATCATTTATGCTTTATATTCAACTATTCTTTCTTCTAACACTGTGTATATCATTATAATTACTATCACTTTTATTATTAATTATTAATTATAGACTATTCACTTTCTCTGCAAAGAGTTATACTTGTACACTGTACTAGTCTAAGTGAATAAAAATATCTATCTATCTATGTCCTTATTAGTTGTCCATTAATCATTTCCTCCTCCCACCATTTATTTTTATTGAGCACCCTTCTCGCAGCTCTTTCTTGCACTGCCTCAATTTCACTAGTTTCTCCCTTCCTGTATGGATCCCATATTGCCCCAGCATATTCAACAACCGGTCTAACTAGGGTTTTATAGGCATGTCCCTTTAGAGCTTTACTTGCCCCTTTCAAAGTACGCATAACAAAATTCAAGCACCTAAACCCTTTCTTGGATACTTCTTTTACTTGCTCCACCCAACTAAGCTTGCTCTGCAGCCATACCCCTAGGTATTTTATTCTCTCTACCCTCTCCAGTAATTTCCCCATTAACGAATAGCCTGCGCCCAAACCCACTTCCACCCTCCTCCTCGTAAATCTAACCCATTTGCATTTTCAACATTAAGACTCATTTTATTTTCATTCACCCATTCACCTAGTATAGGTACTCAGGTCAGTAACAATTCATTTGAGTCCCCCTGGTTCCTTACTATCCTATAGATTACACAATCATCAGCGAACAGTCTAACCTTCGCTTCCATTCTGTCCGCAATGTCATTAATGAATATTGCAAACAAAAATGGTCCCAATACGCTCCCCTGCGGCACCCCTGAAATCTGAAATTATCTTTAATTGCGCAATGGAGATACAAATAAAGGTAAATCAAAGCAATTACATAATTCTTTGAAATTAATTGATCTTCTTTCAAGATAAGTCGTTTACAGAGAACAGTCAAGAGGTGAGTTCGAGAGTTCCTAACCTCAAAGTTGGCCTAGGCCCCCACAGTGAACGCGGAACTCTTTCGGTTATAAAATGGATTTTAAGTCGCATGTAAATTACATAGTTAAAAAAATTGGTAAAAAAATAGGTTAGGGCCTATATGAGAAGAATAGGGGGCAAACTTTCAAGTTGGACGAGAAATATGGTTTATAAGAGCATAATTAAGCCGCATTTTGAATTTGGTGCTACTATACTATACCAAGTTTATAAAAATGATATTGACCAAGGTTACAGGTGCTGCAGAATAAGGCTATGAGATGTATCATTGGATGTGGGAGGGAAACACCTATAAAGAGTATGCTTAATACTTTGGAATGGCTGAGTGTGAAGGAAAATGTATTATTATCATTAGTTTTCATATATAAAGTTAAAAATGGAATGATGCCAAATTATATGAAGGACAAGATGACTGATGTGCGTAAGGTACATAATGTAAGTACTAGGGGAGCAGAAGAAGGAAAATCATGGAGGTCTAGTTGCAAAAGTAAAAAATGGTTAAATGCTCAGTTTTTAACAATTGGTGTAAAGGAATTTGATATGTTACCCAGGGAAATCAAAGAAATAAATAGTTTGGGCATGTTTAAAATTAAATGTACCAAATGGATTAAATTAGGCCTACAAGATTTATAGAATAATGTAAGGTACCTAATAGTCCGGTCGAGGGAAGTAAGTCCGTGCGTTTTTGAGAGGGAACCGATTTTTTATGATTGAAATGTATTACCAGGATGTTATTGATGAAATTTAGCTGGGGAGTCTTTTTTCTAATTCTGGCGTTTGGCCGCCATCTTGGAAAGTGTCCGCCAAATTGTGTTTGTCAGATGTCTTTTTTTGAATAAATCGAAAATGGTAAGAGATAGACGAAAAGTTTAAATAGCAAAAGTATTCACCATACAATTTCCTACAAAATAGTGCTAACCATATTTTTAGAAGGAGCAACGGTGACGTCACAGAAACGTTTTATATCAGTTACTACCAAAAAGTAGCTGTTTTTGTATACACAGCACAGAACAATCGCAGGTAACTGCGTTTTAAACACTTATTTTTATAGAAACTCCTTTTCAATTTTATAAAGAATTCTTCCGTCATAATAAAAAATCATATTAGCATCGAAATTGGTTATTGCATTTACTCGGGATTTGGAATTTCCCAATGATGATATGAATTTTCCACAAAAAAGTCAGGTTGAGAGAAGTAATTCCTTGTGTTTTTGTGAGGGGACCTTTTTTATGATTGAAATATATTACTTGAATGTTAAGGATGAAATTTAGCCTGGGAGTCTTTTTTCTAAAATTTTCGTTTGGCCGCCATCTTGGAAAATGTCCGCCAAATTGTTTGTGACAAATGTCAGTAAAAATCCAAAATGGCTGAAGATAGACAAAAAGTTTAAATGGCGAAAATTTGCATCATACGATTGCCTACAAAATAGTGCTAATTATATTTTGGGTATGGGCAACGGTGACGTCACAGAACCGTTTTATATTAATTATTAGCAAAAACCAGCTGTGTCCGGTCAAGAGAAGTTAGCCTACGTGCATTTTAGTGAGGGGACTTTTTTTATGATTGAAATGTATTACCAGGATGTTAAGGATGAAATTTGGCACGGGAGTCTTTTTTCGAATTTTGACGTTTGGCCGCTGAAGTGTATTCAAACCTTGCGCCATATTTATAGACACTTCCGAGTTGTTTACTGCTGCCCCCTATACTTTGAAGTTATGAACTACGCTCTCTAGCGCATTCTCCTAAACATGGCTGCCCACCACGCCAAGCCTTGCTAGTTCTAATGTAATTGATTCATGTAATGTGCAATCCACAATAAAACCAAGGTACGTTACAACCTAATATTGCATACCTTATTACGTATAATATGTTTAGCAAACCCAAACATATCAGTGGCGACGCAGGATCGGATCTTACCGACGTGTAAGGCTAGGCTCGAGACAAATTACCATGTGCTTTAAAGCCTAGGCCTAGGCCTACGTGCATCAACCTATTGCCCTAGGCCTACCAGGTCACCAGATTTAAAGGCTACTCAAAGGCATCGCTAGGCCTTAGTATTATGGCTTTATTGGGAGCCGTCGACCAGTTCGATCCCGAAAAAATTAGCTGGACCAGCTATGAGGGGAGACTTGAATGCTTTTTCAAAGCAAATGCTATTACGGAATCGGACCGTAAAGCAGCAATCCTTCTTACACTTATAGGTGCTAAATCATATGATGCATTACAATCGAGCATTGCACCAGAGAATGTAATAGACAAAACCTACGAGCAACTGATAATCATAATAAAAAAAAGTTCGATGTCAAGCCATCGGTTATCGTGGCCCGTTTTACATTTCACCGTCGACCCCAAACGCCGGGAGAATCTCTCTTCGATTACCTATCTGAGCTACGTACCATAGCCCAACATTGTGGTTATAACGACCTTAAAGCCCGGGTTACGAGACCAGCTTGTAATTGGTACAACGAACGAATCCCTTCAACGTAGGCTTCTAGAAATAACAGACTTGACATACAAGCGAACGCTAGACATGTGTACTGCCTGCGATTCTGCTGAACGCAACATGGCGGCAATGAAAATGCACAATAGCGATAGGCTTAGTACCGATAATACAGCAGGGTCCCAGAACACCGAAGTGCATGCAGTACTAAACACTAGGCCTAAATATCAAAATCGCAATAGGGCTAAGCCAGGACCGGTAGCTCACCAACAACCACACCAACAGAACAGTTCGTGCATGCGCTGTGGCTCTGACCATCAGGGACAGACTTGCCGATTTATAGATGCCACATGCCATTTTTGCCAAAAAGTAGGCCACATTGCTAGTGTCTGTAAAGCAAAACAGAAAAATGGAAGGGGGTATTCTTCGCATAAGCAAGCCCAACACACTCAACAACCAAGGAGTAATCAGGCGGTAAATGAACTTAGCGTCACCAGTGGGTCCAGTGACACTACCAATATGTATGATCTTATGAGTTTGAACGTAATAAACAAAGTAGATTACTCGCTCGAAAGCACCGGTAAATATATTATCACACTGACGGTGGACGGGGTACTCCTACCAATGGAGGTAGACTCCGCAGCGGGTGTTTCTCTTATGTCGGAAAACACTTACCTTAATCTATGGGGTAACCGGAAACCGGATCTAGATCCACCAGACTTGGGGTTAACGACCTGGTCTCAAGAGTCATTGAAGGTTCTAGGAGTGACTCAAGTCACAGTTTGCCATAGGAACACTACCCACCGCTTACCTCTAGTAGTTGTGGCAGGGGCGGGGACCAGTCTTCTAGGCCGAAATTGGTTCAAGACCCTAGGCATTAATATCAGCGGCATAAACCAAGTGCAAGAACAATGCACAGGCCAAAGCACCGACGTGAACCCGAAAGTAGAATTCCCTGAGCTTTTCAAGGAAGGTTAGGTCATTACCAGGGACCACCCGTATCAGTACCTCTACAACCAGGGCATACACCTGTGTTTTTAAAAGCAAGGCGCGTACCATTCCCACTGGTAAATAAAGTTGAGGAGGAGATTGACCGATTGCTAACCGAGAAAGCTATTTACCCTCTGAAGTATTCAAATGGGCTACCCCCGTTGTAGTAGTACTCAAAGGGAATGGTGCAGTACGTCTGTGTGGGGACTACCGTTCAACGGTTAACTCTAATCTATTACCAGATAGGTACCCCTTGCCGACAATATCCTCTGTACTCTCAACCTTGAGTGGGGGTACGATGTTTACGAAGCTTGATCTGGCTACAGCTTTTCAACAGATAAAAGTGGACAAGACAACTTCAGAAATACTAGCAATCAATACACATCGAGGTCTTTTTGGGGTAAATCGCATGCCGTATGGGATCTCAAGCGCACCATCGGTGTTCCAACGAGAAATGGACATAATGTTAGCCGATTTGGAGGGAGTTACGTCATTCTTAGACGATATAATGATTACCGGAGCTACCAAGGAAGAGCATGACAGGAGGCTACGTATAGTCTTAACTATACTGCTAGACCACGGTATCAGACTCAATGGTGCGAAATGTATTTTTGGTGCACCCGAAGTTGAGTTTTTAGGCTTTCGCATACATGCAGGAGGGGTTAGTCCAACAGATGATAAAATCAGAGCTGTTCGCAACACACTGAAGCCTAAAACCAAGGGCCAGTTACAATCCTTCTTAGGATTCCTTAATTTCTACAATGCATTCATACCGCAACGAGCTACCAAACTTGAACCTCTGTACAGTCTAGCAGCCAGTGTAACAAATTCCAAAGATGAATTATCATGGACTTTGGAGGCTGCACAAGCATTCGAGGATGCCAAGCAAATCCTCACCAGCAGGGATGTACTAACCCATTACGACAATGAGCGACATATTGTTCTGGCTTGTGACGCATCCCCAGTCGGCGTTGGGGCAGTTCTCTCACACACGTTTGAAGACCAAACGGAGAGACCTATCTCGTATGGCTCCAGGACGCTCACAGCTGCCGAAGTGAATTATTCACAAATAGACAAGGAGGCCTTGTCCATCATCTATGGGGTGAAACATTATCACCAGTATGTCTATGGCCGGCATTTTACCATCATCACGGATCATCAACCACTAGTAAGCCTGTTCAACCCTAGGAAACCTATACCAGATGTTTTGTCTGCACGCATGCTGCGTTGGACTCTCATGCTTGCAGGCTACGATTACGAAATCATATACCGACCAGGCAAAGCACACAGCAATGCTGATGCGCTAAGTCGCCTACCACTACCGATTCAACTGGCTGACAGGGACGCACCAGCACCACCGCTACATGAGATCTTGTTACTAGAAGCAGCGAGACACCCGACTCTCAATGCAGCTAACATAGCTGACCTCACTCTCCATGACAAGGTGCTACAGTCAGTAATCCATTTCACCCTACATGGATGGTCTACCAAAACAGAAGCAGAGTTCAAACCTTACCTTGTACGGCAGGACGCATTGTTCGTATATAATGGCTGCCTAATTTGGGGCAACAGAGTGGTGATACCAGTAACCGCAAGAAAAAATGTCCTACACATCTTACACGAGTGCCACCCTGGCATCGTTGTTATGAAGTCGCTTGCCCGTACATATGTATGGTGGCCAGGCATGGACAAAGACATTGAGACCTATGTGAAGGCATGCACCGTTTGCCAAGAACACCAACACGCACCGGCTAAAGCACCAGTCATACCATGGCCTACCACCGGAAACCCATGGAGTAGGATTCATGTGGACTTTGCCGGACCATTCCAAGGACACACGTTCCTTATCGTTGTCGACTCATACTCTAAGTGGACTGAAGTTCGAGTGGTGTCATCCATGACTTCAACAGCAGTGATCCGCCACCTGCGCTCACTCTGGGCCACTCACGGCTTACCTACTACCCTTGTGTCTGACAACGGTACTTCATTTGTGTCAACAGAGTTTGAGACCTTCCTTACAAACAATCATGTACGTCACGTGACCATTGCACCATACCATCCGGCAACCAACGGACAAGCAGAACGAGTGGTGCAAACTGTCAAGACAACACTAAAGAAGATTTCTTCAGAGGGAGGAGACATCCAATACAGAATTGCGAGGCACCTGTTGACTCAACACAGCACGCCGAGCACAGTAACCGGGAAAAGCCCAGCAGAACTCCTTATGGGGAGAAGAATTCGGACAGTTCTGGATGCGCTGCATCCTGATCACACAACTACCAACCAGCCCAGAACCAGTCCTCCTGCTGGGGGTCGTACTTTCCATGTCGGAGATGCAGTCTACGTCCGAAACTACAGTAACAGTGGACCAGCATGGATTGCAGCAACAGTATCTTCCGTGGAAGGACCTCGTAACTACCATGTCATTGGGTTGAACCAGCATAACTACAAACGACACGTGGACCAGATGCGTGCACGTTGTACGAACGAGGACAAGTACGCAAATGTCACCACTAGTATCGGCTCAGGACTCCACGAGCATGACACGCCACCAGTTGTCAACGCTGGAAGTGCATTACCAGTATTCAATGCCCCAGCAGACCAAGGGTGGACAGACCAGGTACCTACGACGAATGGAGACCTGGAACAAGCTGACCCTAGTACCAGTGGGCACAGAGGCTCACCGGGGCATTCTGATCCGGAACCGGGTGACCCTGGTACCAGTGAGCGCAGAGGCTCACCAGGACATTCCGATACGGGACAAGGTGACCCTAGTACCAGTGAGCGCAGAGGCTCACCAGTACATTCCGATCCGGGACTAGGTGAACCTAGTACCAGTGGGCACAGAGGCTCACCTGGACCTCCAGGACGGAGACATTCTACCCGAAAGGTTCAACGCCCTAAGAATTTGCTTAAAGATTTCATTTGCAAATTTTGAGTTATAACATTTAGCTTATATCCCTAATATTTTTAGCATGTATCTCATTAATAACATCTAATTCCTTATTATGTACAACCATAGTTGTAGATTGTCAATCAGACAATCTACCTTATGAGTGATAGTCGTAGTATTGTGTAGTATTCAGCAAAAATAATAATCTTACTAATATTATGGTCTTAAACCCAAGGGAAAGGTGTGAAGTGTATTCAAACCTTGCGCCATATTTATAGACACTTCCGAGTTGTTTACTGCTGCCCCCTATACTTTGAAGTTATGAACTACGCTCTCTAGCGCATTCTCCTAAACATGGCTGCCCACCACGCCAAGCCTTGCTAGTTCTAATGTAATTGATTCATGTAATGTGCAATCCACAATAAAACCAAGGTACGTTACAACCTAATATTGCATACCTTATTACGTATAATATGTTTAGCAAACCCAAACATATCAGCCGCCATCTTGGAAAATGTCTGCCGCTATATATAACCAAAACATATTAATATCTTTGTAACTTTAAGGTGAATAATGGAATTTTTTATTGTTATTGAATTTGTCTAAATGTTTAAAACCTCTTTAAAAATATAAGTGTACCAATTTGGCCGCCATCTTGAAAATGGCCGCCAATATACAAATTAACGGAAACATATCAATATCAATGTAAGTATGTGGTGAATTTTGGAGCTCAAGGTACCATTTGATTGGTATTGAATTAAGCTTTAAGTTTAAAATCTCTTTCTTTTCTTCCAAGTATCTAAAATGGATGAAGCTTGCAAATGTGTTCTTGATTTCGAAGATACGGATGTATGGATTGTTGCCGCATACTTAAGTCATCAAATTTAACAATCTATGTTTATGTTTAAAAAGAAACAGGGAAATAGTCGAGCATTTTTCAAATGTAGTTCTCTTCTTTGCAAACAACTATGTGGCTTGTTCTGTTCTTGGGGTTGGGGTTTATGTATTTACTGGAATAGACACAGTAAAATGATTTTTTGTTTGTGGTAAGTTTACAGCAATGAAGCGTCTTCTAAAACCAAATGACTTTAAATACATGGAGACAATGCAGCAATTAGGTGAAAGGCTTGAACTTACTGATAAACTGTATGGTCTGCTTAAATTATTGTTGACTAATTAATTAATTAATATTAATCTATAATGATCCTATCAGTGAATAGTTGTGTGAAGCTCGAGCACGTAGATGGCGGAAATTGCACCATTATGACTCGGCAAGACTCCCTCCTGACAAAGACTCATTAAAACTTCATTGTCTTCGTGCTCACCTACAGGTTTATGAATATAAGAATGCACTATTTGGAAAGACACTTTTTCCAATTAACTTTGGATGGAAATCACAACAAGATGTGCTGCATCCTGTCACTCACAAGACCTCAATACAGTGCCTGTAGCAACATCGAAGATTTGAGT
>JAMZAV010009077.1:0-27840 GCA_024449915.1 Sweltsa coloradensis | reverse complement strand
TTTCAACAGGCGAAATGATCTTACTTTTTTTTCATGAAAAACTAGGGGAAGAATGAAATGTTGGTTAAAACTTCTTACCCCACATTCCCCAAAAATTTTGAAGGAGAGTTGGCTGCCGTTTTTTTTTTTTTACAATTTTTTTTTTTGGGGGGGTTTTAAAACCCCAAAAATATTTGGATGTTCCCAAAAACACTTTAAAATTTTAAATTGTAATTAAAAGGGTATTTTTTAATATTTCCCTATACCTGTTGTTTTTTATCAATTAGTTTTTTTGCTCTTATTTTTTTCTCTTCTAAAAGGGTTTAACCCCCAAAATATAATTAGTTTTCCCTTTGGGTGAAAAAACTTCCTCTCGGAAGGTTTGATGTAAATTACATTTTTTCTTCGTCTTTTTGGGTTTTTTGACAGTCTTTTTCAAACCTTGACATTTTTATAAAGTTTCAACCGAAACCCCCAGCTCTTGTAATAATCGGTTTTTTTACTGGGGGTTTTACTATGGGTGTATTTTGTTTTTTCAAGCCAGAAATTATCCAGCCCACCAAATAATGTAAAATTTCACATTTTAAGTTTTCATATTTCTTCAAAAACGGTAACAATACGGAAAAAAACATGTCTTTTTGGTACCGGTCGATAACGACTAAATGCCCAAACATTTGCCGTCACAAAAAAAACAGTGTCTGTCGATACTTTCTTGGTTTAGGACACTTCCTTTTGGTTCCCCACCATAAAATTTAAATGTTCACCCATTTATAACTTTTGGGAAAATCGTTTTTGGTAAAATACTATTAGGGGTTAAATACGATCCGTCAAGTCTTAAAAATTTTATCTTGTTTATATCTGGGCCTTTGGGGCGCCGCAGCCAACCCGCGGTGCGCTATACACTCGGCACCTTATACAGCAAGAAATTTTGGGGGTGTTTTTTAATCTCATTTCTTTGATGTGTAGGTTTGGCTGTATTTTTACAAGTTTTTGTTTGTTGGGATAACAACAGAAAATTTTCAAAGGCAGGGAACAAAAAACAAAAAAACGTTTGTCTGCACTAGCTACACCGAGGGACTTTAATTCCCAAATTTATTTAATGTTTTGGCCCACTATTCAGTTTTAAAATTCCTCAATAAGCCGCTCTGTTTTAAAAATTTTATATTTGTTTATGAAAGACTGCGTAGCTTTGTTCCTCATTTATTTGCTGTCGTTGCAAAAGCTTAACAAATGTTCAATTGCCTGTAGAAAGGGGGCAAAGGTATGATTTTTTTTTCCCCTGCTCTTTCGTGAAGAGTTTTGCGTAAGTTGTATTCATTGGGTAGTAGACATTTTTTTTTGCATTTTTTCCTTGGGGGGGGCCATCCTATGCTGCAGAAGCGTCGGGGCGTCGCGCCCCCTTTAAAACATTTTTTTTTAAGAGGAATGATTTTTTATCTCTGTGCCTTTTGTGATAAGTGTTGGGGTGAACTATTTTTTTATTAGAAAGGCAAAAAATGTTTTTGCACCTTTTTTGGCAGGTCCGGGTTCTTAAAAGGGGGGGGGGGGGGGGGGCGTGGGGAGCGCGCGCGCCCTATAACGCTTTTTAAAGAGAAATTATTTTTTTTCCATTCCCTTTCGTTAAGAGTATTGCGGTAACTTATTCTACATAAAAGGTATTTTCACCAACCTTGCAGGTCCTGGCACGCTTTGAGGGCTGGGGGGGGCGTCCCCCAACCCATAAACGGTTTTTTCTTAAAAAAGGGATGATTTTTATCTCGTGTACCTTTCTGCTAGATATTGCGGTGAATTGTATTCTATTAAAAAATAATACAAGTTTTTTACACCTACTTGCAGGTTTTGGCACGCTACAGAGGGCGTGGGAGGCGCACGCGACCTATAACTTTTTTTTTAAAGAAAATTATTTTTATCTCGTGTTCCTTTCGGATGAGTTTTGGGGTAAAAACGGTCTCGTATGCTTTTACTTAATAAAATCATTTACCCGAAAATACTCTATCACAAAAGGTACGCGAAAAAAAATAAGCATTTTATCATCGTTAAAATGGGTCGCGCGCCCCCGACGCCCTCGAAGCCTACCGGGACCTGCAAGGGGGTGCAAAAAACTTGTATATATTATTTAAATAAATAAGTTCCCGCATACTCTATCACAAAAGGGACACAGTAAAGAATCACCCTCAAAATAACTTTTTTTCGGGCTCGCGACCCCCCAACCCCTCTGAAGCGTACCAGACCTCAAAGTAGTTCAAAAAATTTGATTGCTATTTTTTATAAAATTAGTTTAAAAGCAAAACTCTTTCTCAAGGTCCCAAGATAAAAAAAACACACCCAAAAAAACTTAGGGGCCCGTCGCGCCGCCCCCGACGCCCTCTAATCTACCAGGACCCGAAAGTAGGTGCAAAAAACTTGAATGATTTACTTAATTGAAAAAGTTTACAAAAAACCTATCACGAAAGGCACACTGATAAAAAATCAAGCATTTTTTATAAAACTTAAAGGGCGTCGCGACGCCCCCGACCCCTCTGAACCCCTACCAGGCCTCGGTGGGTTAAAAAACTTGTATGCTATTACTTAATAGAATAATTCACCGCAATCTGTATCACAAAAACACATGCGATAAAAAAAAATCCCTCTTTAAAAAAGCGTTATAGGGGTCGTGCGCCCCCGACGCCCTCTGAGCGTCCCAAGCCCTGAAAGGGTGGTGCTAAAAACTTGTATGCTTTTTTTAAATAGAATAAAATTTTCACCGAATCTCTAGCACAAGGTACACGAAAAAAAATTCACCCTCTTTTAAAAACCCCGTTTTATGGCTTGGCGACGCCCCCGCGCCCTCTGAAGCTCCCAACCTGAAAGGGTTTGGGTGAAAATCCTTTTGTATGTCTTACTTAATAAAATACAGTTTACCGCAATACTCTTCACAAAGGGGCACTGAATAAAATAATTTCTTTTAAAAAAAGCGTTTGGGGGGCGTCGCGCCCCGCTCCCCGACGCCTTTTTCAGAAACCCAGGCCTCAAAAAAGGTCAAAACATTTGTATCTCTTACTTAATAAATATGTTCCCCCAAAACCTTCACAAAAATACACGAATAAAAAAACATCCCTCTTAAAAAAAAGTGTAAGGGCGTCCGAGCCCCCCGACCCCTCTGCAGCTAGGATGGGCCCGCAAGGGAAAGTCAAAAAACTTGTATCCTACACCTAAAAGAATACAACTTACCGCAATACTCTTCCACGAAAAATCACGGATACCCTTTCCCCCCTACTAAATATAAAATAGACTTATAAAAACTTCACGTAAAACACCCAGACATTTTTTTGATACCTACATGGCCGAATGGTAAAATAAAGAGCGGTTTTTCGCTTTTATATCTCCAATGTGCTCGTCGCGCAGCGGAAGAAATAAACGCGCAGCCGAAAAACCATGTCATGCACATCTCGCGACTTCGTAAATTTTCTTGCATTGAAGTATTTAAACATGTGACAGCATGTTTTAAAAAATGATAAACCAACAATATGTTTTCAAACGTTCTCTAAATTGGCATTGAATATCAAAATAAAAATTTATAAAAATACATTTTTTCGTTTTTGCCAAAAACCCATAGTGACTATTTTTTTTATTTTTGTTCCCCGAAAAAAATTCAAAACTTCCTAAAGAATTAAAATTTTTATCATAGCTTATTTATTTCTATTATGGGAAGTTATCGCTTTGTAGGTAGCGTCAAAAATGTATGGGCCCAAAGATTTTTTTACTTTTCACCACAGGCGCGACCCCCACCTCCACCAAAATCTTAATAATCTCCAAAACCCTAGAGAAAGTAATTATCTTCTTGGGGAAATGGGAAAAACTTTTTTTTTGTTTTTACTATAATATTATCAGAGGAGCATATTTTTTTTAAAAAATTATCTTTCCTGCCGTATAGTTAGAAAATACCAGGTCATTTTTTTTTTTTTTTTTTTTTTTTTTTTGGCATAATATTTTTAAACCGTACCCAAAAAAAAAAGGGGGAATTTTTTTCTTTTCCCTTTTCAGGTTAAAAGGAAAAAAACTTTTGTTACCGTTCAAAAACCCGGGGGTCCCGTGTTTAAACTTCCTAAAAAAAAATATTTTTTTTATTTTTTTTATATTTACCTAATTTCCCAAATAAAAACTTTTTTTTAATTTCAAAGGGTTACGGGGTCCCTTTCAAAATTTTAAAAAAACAAAATTTTTTTTATTTTGGGGTTACATTTTTTTTACTAGCCCTCCCCCAAAGGGATTAATTGATGGTAAACTGCCGTCCTTTCGTAATGACCCCAAACCCAAAAAAGCAAACCCGGGGGGTCAAAAACCCCCATTTTTTGGGGTTTGAGGGGGTTTTGGGCTTTTACGGGTTTTTTAAATTTTGAGCCAAAAATTTTTGGGTTTTTAAGAAAAAAACAAATCTTAACAATTTCTATTTAGCCGTTGTGTACTTTTAGAGAAATTTCATATTCCAAATTATTTTTTTTCCCAATAAACCCCCAAAAAAATTTAAAAACCAAGTGTTCAAAATTTATTTTTGAGTATGGTTGAATTTTTTCATAATTATTTGATCATAACTGTAGAGCTTGTTATTTTATTTCTAACACTCTGCAGCCGCGCCTGAAACCTGTCTATGCATTAGGCTCTTAAATGAAAAAATTAATTAATAATATTAACTGAAAGTACTGCGTTAGGCAAGGAAGGTGTAACAATACACACAATCATACGGTTTCAGTAGATAGTAAAAAATAAATAAAAAAAATTAATTGTATTTAGAGTCTACCCATTCAGTTATATAACTGATTTTCAGTGGGGTACTTAGTCAGTAGCATACCTTAGCTTACAAATTGAACTCCACTTTGCACTCACGATCCTTGAAAGTAATTTTGTACAACCCTGAATATAGAATTGATCTTTTTATTTACATATATTATCCTGGACGAACGATTAAGGCTATTGTACTACCTATGGCCGATAATTTGAAAGTCGAAGAAACATGTCTGAAAAGTTTACTGAATGAAAGAAGGCCTTTAAAATAACAGAAAAAAAAATTGTGAATTTTTTGGGGCGGGACATAACCTCACTTTTGGAAATTATATTTAGATTTTTGGACAAAAGTGTGATATATACAAGACTAGTTCAAAATTGAATTTTTAGAATCGGTTTTCTGGATATAGTTTCTAAACACCCCTAGCTACAACTTGACTATAGCTAAAATAGTTTTCTGAAAATAACAGTTGATGTACGATTTTTTTTGCCAAACGGTACAAATACGAGTTTTGTACCGTTTGACAAAAAATTTGAAATTAAAATGAAAATATTGAATTGACTTGATACAATTAGTTTAAATTTACAAAATTAAAATTACATGATTAATAGTTTTTTTACACAAAAAAAAGAGAGTCATCAAGAGAAGACCACATAAACACAGTGCTCGTGTGTGGGCAGTTACAAGACATTAAATGCGTCAATAATCACAACATGTTGGCAAAGTTATAGTCTAAATTAATAGTAAACAATATGAAATATGCAAGGAAGCTTGTGGTATGTATGGTAAAATTTTGAAATTGATTTTGTTTTTGTGACCTGGATCCAGGTACTACAGATAGAGACTTAAAACTAAACTAAACTAAAGAACTAGACTTGAGAATTTAAAAATAGCTATTTCGAATCCGTGTTAACATTGTTAGTTTCTACTTACGTATTGGGAAGTACTGGTATTTGTTTCTGTCCTTCAAGAGCTTGTTCATCTGATGCAATAATGATATCATAGGTGCCTTGATTAAACTGGTTCACCGAGTGGCAACGAATGGATGCAGGCAACTCGGAGTTGAGCAAACATGTCAAGATACCAAACTGTTCGAGAAACAGCTTTAACCTGTAAAATTAATTTGTGTGTTTAGTACGACTAATCTTAGAGCACAGGGTGCTAAATCTCAAGTTATCATTATTATCGTTATCCCTGAGGTAACAAATGAACAGCACAGGCATGACACAGTGAAGGTTAATTAAAGGGTTGCTGTTTGATAATTGATATATTGATCGATACAATTTTTTCCCAAAACGATCAATATAATCGATTCAGTCTTCCCAAAGCTCGCACTTCCAAAATTTTATAATTAACCGCTCGCTCTGCAGAACATTATAAAATATTTCAAGTCAAGAAATTAATTAATTGCTTTATTCCGTGAAAAATTCGTCCACTGCAAGATCTAAAACACGCATAAGGCATCGCGATGCATCGCCCCTGCCCTGCTGCAGTGTAGGCAACTTGCATGGCGTGCATGTGTTGCTGGGCGGCTTCACTCGCCGCGCTGCTCAACCTCGCCTGGTATATTGTAGTAAGCCACTCAAGTGTTACACAAGCACCTATCGAGATGCATTCCGCCCCACCCCGGTATTGCTTTTCTTCATTCCGCAGTGCTACAATAAATAAATAAAAATAAATAAATAAATAAATTGTATTTAGAGTCTATCCACTCAGTTATATAACTGATTTTCATTGGGGGACATTAAACCAAAGCGACCAAGCCAACCTTGTAGGCCTCGCTCGAGTCCTCGACGCAATCGACGAGTGAGCGATAACCAACCAACGAAAGATTTTTTTAATATGAAATATAGCAATCAGTGGTAGGAGAGTGCGAACACCCGCGAATCAACGCCAGAATCAACAAGGCCGATTTAGAACAACTCTGAATTTACTATGTGCTTCGTTGCTAGGACGGCTCCAAAGCCCACCGTTTACAAACTCCTAGACACAACTGATGGACTTAAGTCCAAATCAGAAGTTAAAAACTACTGACTTTAGGGGGAATCAAACCCTGGACCTTCTGCATTGTAAGCAATGAGCTAACAACAGACCAACGAGCCACACAAGACCAACGAGCCACACAAGACCAACGAGCCACACATCTTATCAGTTCTCTCACACTAATATTACGCCGTCTTCCAAAGTAATGTCGAATATTATTCATCTCGTCACGTAATAAATATCAGAGCATTAAATAGTTACTGACAATATCTCGTAAATGATGAATGACAATCACAACAAAAGCTGAAATGAAACTTCCCAGAACTAAGATTTCCGAGAAGTACAAACCTTCACAAAGACAACACACGAGCCGAGTAGCATCTTTTTTACACTATGTAGCACGCTCTCGTCGGGCCGGCCAGGCACGCTTGGGGGGGGGGGGGGGGACTCGTGAAAGACTTCGCATAGTGTGGAAAAACCGTTTTTGAGCAAATAGAAGGAACAAAAGGATCCACTCGAAAAAGGGTCCACAATACGTGTCCGTATGCAAGAAAGTATAGGTAGGCCTAATTTTTATTTGATTATTGATCGACGTAAAAATATTGATATTTCATCTATCGATAATCGATTACATATACGTGTTTATTGATATTCAAATTCATATCGTACAGCAACCAAATTAAAATTTGAAAACCAGTGGCACAAACACGCAGCCATTCACAACCTAAGCTTTAATGACTGTTTCAACGCCAGCATTATAAAGCCTTACCAATAAACTACAGTTAAGGAGAGCTCAGGAAGTGGGAATTGGCCCACCAAATGGTCATCGGCTCCCGTGAGCCTCCCAATCTCAACCTATGCTAACCTTAGGGGGAACTACCTTACCTGACTGACCTTCTCTAGTTCCCCTCTCCACAGCACTTCTTGTAGCCAACATATTTGTAAATAGTAACCATTTATTTAGTCAGTTACTCTCTCAACTCCAATGGGTAAAAGAAGGCTGATCAAGCTAAAACGTTTCGTCATAATATTATTTGTAAATATATTTATGTGAGCTTCAACTCTACACAGCCCAAACTCTTTAAAGGGTAAGCTGTCGGCTCCTAGCCTCCTATCAATCTTTCCCCACCAAACAAATTATCATTAGTGTTTCAATTAATTCATACAGTAGGGCCTACCACTTCTTGAAAAACCTGTAAAAGAGTACCAGTAAAGGGGTTGGAAAGGACGACTTAAAGAATACTTATAGGACAGGCCTACAAGTCTCTAACAATAGATTTTAACACAAAACCCTCATTCAGAACATTTCCTCTGTATACAAAGATATTTGCCAAGCCAATAAGCCATGTGTAAAACAATCCCTTTTCAGTAATTTGCCCCTGTTAAAAGGGTTTTACCTTAATATTATATACAGTAAACCCTTTTTACTTCCAACTCGGTTACTTTGAAAAATGCTTTATTTCGAACGAAAACATCGGTCCCGACGGTCAGTATAGGATTTAACAGTATATTAGATTCATTTTTATTCGAAATTCGGTTTATTTCGTAATTCGAAAGAATTCTTGGCCTTAACGGTCAATTTACGTGTGAAATAGTGTGGTTAATTCGAAGAACTTTTTCCGAGAATTTTTCCGATTTTTCGAATTCGGAAAATGTGTTTTGAAGGGTCTGTAGTACGCCGCACGAAAACAAACCGATGGCTAGCTGCAGCGACGACAAAGGAGATGCGCACGCACCACGTGACTGGACTGGCCGAGCCGGGCGGCAGCTACTGCAGCCTGGCGACATCAACACCTAGGCGACGCGCCTGTGGCATTGCACAGTAGGCCTACGTCTCAAGGGCTTTCACGACATTTTGCATCGCCAAGTGTTTTTTTCCGTTGTTAGCCGACTACGTGTTTGCGAGTGTTTGTTGTGAATTGTGCCCATGCACAGTTTGGCGCCAGCTTCAACGACTACGTGAATGTAGACGAAGACATGCAACTTCGGCCGGGGGAGTTAGACCCTGAAGACCAGCCTTCAAATGAGTCGGAACCGGGGCCATCCGATAGGCCTAGGCTAGTACCAGCACGCCTATTAGCGACGATGAAGATGAACCCGACGAGATCGAGCGCCCTGCCCCTACCAGGCAAGAAGTCGGCAACGCGTTTGCTGTGTTGGAGGCCTACATCGCGACGAAGGATACCACAGAGCTGACTTTGGAGCAATTTGATGGACTTGCAAAATTCTTCGGGAGACTTCGAGACAGAAGTTAGTGCAGAGGATGATAGGAGACTTTTCCGACCTTCAAGTTCGACCGTGAGGTATGTAAATTTAAATCCAATCTTTCTTTAACAATGAAATTTATAGCTTTTCCTAGGCCTAGTGCTAACCACGGTTTTTCTTTCTACAGGAATGACAACTTCCTCGAGCCTAGCCTAGCCTAGCCTACTGGGTACACAAGCAACAAGATGTAAATAATGTAGGCCCTACATATTAATACTACTGTCCCATAGAACTGTAAATTTAGAAAAATGACATAGCCTTCAGTACAATATGTAAATGCAAATTAATTAATAAAATTTGTGTAGGTAACACATTTTTTATCATAACTTGTGTCAGGTAATAACATTGTTAGCCTTTTCCTAGCCCCTAGTTTAGCCTGTCTTTTATCCCCTAGAACAGTTTTTAAAATCACAAAAAAACTAGGGCCCAAGTACAAATCATTTTTAAAATATATATAATTTTTTATTTTATTTTTTGAAAATAATATGCTTAGTTCGAATTTTTTATTTCGAAATGGCTTTTTTGGGTCCCTTCAATTTCGAACTAACGAGGGTTTACTGGAAATTTCCATAAATTACTACATACTATAGATCACTAGATCAAAAGCATACCTAGGCCTACTTACAGCAAAATGTAAAGGAAGGTTTTTTGCATGAAGATGTCCACTTCCGGTGACGTACATTGACTTTAAATTGGCATTCGACTTGGTGTATCATAATAAACTCATAGAGAAAATGAACACTCTTGAAGTACCAGAGAACATGGACAAGAATGTTTCTGTTTCTATTATTATGCAATGCAATATCTATTAAGTTTTTTTGAAAAGACATTGTTTAATACAGGCTTATTTTATTGTTTCTAATAACATTGAATGCTGAGGTATATGAAACAAGAAATGAAATGACATAGAGAACTAGAGGCCCTCCTTGAGTCAGTCTTAAGAAGCTAATGAAGATATAGTAGGCCTTATAGACAGTGGCAATATCCAGAATTCAATTAAGGGGGGGGGTTCAACTAATTAATGAATGTACCAAAGGTTAAGTGGGGGGCAGGGGGCTTTCCCCCCGCAAAATTTTTCTCTTTCAAGGGAGGAATGACATTCATTGTGACCGAAGATAGATTCGGAATCGAGTCCCCAAGAAAAACTTTTTAATTGTATGCACAGTTATTTTGGTGGTCATTTTTCGCGGAACCCGTGATAAGCAGCGATATTTCCGTGGAGCCCGTGAAGGCGTGTCTCACGACTCGCCAGACATACGTCTCGAAACGAATATATTTCGCAACATTGTGCCGTCGCCTGTTGACCGTACTGCCTGCCTTTGTGTTACGATTGACGTCTGGCGGGAGAGGGAGGGACAGTAGACTCTTGTTCATCGCTCTGCCACGCCCCAAACACGACGCGCAAACATTTAATCTGTCTAGTGAGAAATTGATTCTTCCAATTTTGGAATCGATGCAGACAGAATCAATCCGGGATCGATTAAAATTTATTCTGCCAGTCATCCCTACTTCAAGGTAATGTTGGTGAAAATCTGTGCGTTTTAAAGCATCACAATGACCAACTTTGTATCTAGTAAAATCTAGGGCTGGGCAAAAAATTGATATTTTGATACGATATCGATAAGTGGAAATATTTTTGATATCGGGCTTCATATTATCAAAAAATTTAAAATTTACACAAAAAATGCAAAAATTTCGTAATTTTGGTGGAGGTAGTCGAAATTAAATTTACCTAGCTGGTGCATATTATGGTGGAGGTGCTGGGTCATAAAACGTGATTGTGAGATCGTAAAAATAGTTAAATGCCTGGATTTATAGTGATGTGATATCTTATCAATGCTATTTGGCCACAAAATACTAGATAGGTAATTTTTAATTTTTGAAAAAAAAAAATTTTAGGCCTACAAACAATTACATTTTGATCGATATCAAATCGAAATTTTTCGTTTTGTCACACAAATAGGTTAATTATACAATCTCTTACTTGTAACATTTATCTACAGAATTGACAAAGATGAGAGTTTTTCCTCGGACAAGGGCGTAGTTTGAGTAGTGCATATAGTATGGTGGCCTTTTTTTTCTTCTTCAGCGCCAAGTAGAAATGAGACAATTGTGCAACTGGTGCGAGGTCAGGTTTTCCCCCAGTTTCAAAGGGCACGGGATTGTGCAAGATGAGTTTCTTTAACGCGAGTACATCTTCCGAGAGAGTGGCACTAGCAAGGGAATTGATTGGTGTACTGCTGGAAGATATCTGAAAAGAATTTAATAAAAGGATAATTAACTTCATTTAATAAAATTAATAGATCATCAGTAGGCCCATTTGGCTTTTCCATCAGGATTAGTATTAGTACATAAATGCAAACAGATAGACCTTCCTTTGTTTGTAAAGTTAAAGGAAAACTTCACACAAGAGTGACAAGACACTAAATAGGATTGTAGTTCAAATAAATAATGGGAAACCAAGCCTACTTTAAACCTAAATGGAAAAAAAATAGTAAATCATAAATTGTTGCTTGGCTTAAAATTAGTGCCGTACTTACTCCAAAAGTGTTCTTTCTTCATCTTCATACCAAATGAGAAGATGAGATCAGCTTCATCAATGACAAGGGTTTCCAAAGATTTCGCTAAATCCATGTTCTTTGCTTTCAGATGGGCCAAAGCTCGCGCAGGGGTGGCAACAAAAAATATCAGGTCGCTCGATCAGCAAAGGTCGCTGAACATTCACATCCATCTGGGTACACGCAAAAAACAGATTAGACCAACATACCTAGACTACTGTTTATAGTTACACGCATGGCCTGATATTGTATATGCCGGTGGACTACAAGCACATTTTAAAAAACACAAATGGTTAATTCTACACACCGTGATTACGAGTGGTTTATTTATTTTTATTTATTTTTAATATCTAGGCCTATCCTATTCAGTTAAAAACTGATTACCAAGGACAACAATTATTTCCGCGGAGCCCTGATAATGTAGACATTCGTCTACCTCAGTTCTTAATTTTTCAATTGGTTGGAAAAGGCCAAATGGCTAGTTTAGTTTAGATTGGAGAAGGGTTTTACAGGTTTGGGAAAGCATAGAGAACATAAAGCCCAGCCTGAAAAGCTGGGGGCGACAAAACTTTTCACCTGCTGATGACAACTGTAGCTAATTTAAAGTTGTTACCTTAATCCACGACGCGTTTCGTCCTTCTGGGACTCTTCAGGCGGATGGTGGCCACTAAAAATCAGCTAACTACATGCAACCAAAACTCACAACACATAACCAAACCTGTGGTAGGGCCACGCAAGAAGTAAATTCTGCAAGCATGTTGTCATCATCAGCAAGGTTACTTCACACACCATTCATACTGGGGCACACAGTCAGCACAGACAGTAAGGGGGCTGGGGCACACAGTCAGCACAGACAGTAAGGGGGCTTAAACTAAACTAGCCATTTGGCCTTTTCCAAACCAATTGAATAACCAAGTCATTTGGGAAAACCTATCACTTTCCATCTTTCTTCACCTTTTGGGGTCGAGATGGGCGAGCCTACTCTACACCCTCTGGTGGGTCCGTGTTTCCTTGTTCATAACAAGTGTGACTCCTTGTCCTGCTGGGGGGGCCTAGCAGGTGATGAACCTGTTAGACCCTACTCGTTTTTTCCCTTCAACCTCTTCATCTGCAGCCAAGAGCTAATATAGCACGTTGTACCTGTGCTATAGCCAAGAGCTTGCAATTTGTAGTCTTGTTTCCTTTCGTTTTCGAATCCCAGTCACAATTAGTAGGGCAGCCTCTCTCGTTGCCACGGGTCTTGGTTCAAATCCAGGGTAAGACATGGTTCTTTTGTCGCCCAAGCACCAGAGTCTAGGAGGGAAGCCCCCTCACTGGTTGTGCTGTGTTGTGACTTTCCACCCTTCCTATCTCTAACCTTTTCTCTTTGTATGAATGAAGAGGCACCCTTGCCCAGCAACAGCAGGAGGGGCAGCTTTTCTCTTGTTGCCAAGGGTCCTGGTTCGAATCCAGGGTAAGTCATGGATTTCTTGTCTCCCGAGCACCAGAGTTGGGAGGGAAGCCCCCTTACTGTCTGTGCTGACTGTGTGCCCCAGTATGAATGGTGTGTGAAGTAAACCTTGCTGATGATGACAACATGCTTGCAGAATTTACTTCTTGCGTGGCCCTACCACAGGTTTGGTTATGTGTTGTGAGTTTTGGTTGCATGTAGTTAGCTGATTTTTAGTGGCCACCATCCGCCTGAAGAGTCCCAGAAGGACGAAACGCGTCGTGGATTAAGGTAACAACTTTAAATTAGCTACAGTTGTCATCAGCAGGTGAAAAGTTTTGTCGCCCCCAGCTTTTCAGGCTGGGCTTTATGTTCTCTATGCTTTCCCAACCTGTCAACCCTTCTCCAATCTAAACTCAGTTCTTAATTTGTAATTGAGCGTGGTTATACGCAGTATACCCACCTTTTATTAAAACAAAACAAAAATGTAGCAAATATTAATTCCTTAGAAAGAAACGCACTATCAAAACGTTTCCTATAGATTATTGCAATTCCCTGTCTCAGATCGCACTACAAGCTATCTTGAGGGAAAAACTCAACAAAGGCCCCAAAAACATTTCGCCTCTGCCGGCTCGGGTTTTGTCCCAGACCCCTTACAGCACACGCAAGTCCATGCACGTCGATATTATCCAAATTTAAACCATCCCCCACCCCCCTAAAGAAATGATTCCAATTTTACCACTGTGTATATCCACCTTTTTCTGTACATTTTAACCACAGGGTCTACCCTTTTCTGCATGACGTTTATCATATCAATCATCTGATCTTTGCCACCTGAGCCTGCTACATGACACTTGACTTGACAGTCGACAGTCGGCAGTCCTATGTAACAAAGCTCGGGTGCGAGAGCCAGCTCACCCGGCCATAGTCGCTTCCGAAAAAACACTCCCGTAAGGCTTATAAATTGAACAAAAATTCACCATAACAAAACGGTTTGTGCGTGAAGGAACCAGTTGAACTTTACGTACCCAACATCATAATTACCATATACGGTAGTAGGCCTATGCATATTTTTGTCTGACAGAAGATCTCTGCCTTTGCTTTAATCCTTAAAAAAGAAAGAAACCTCAAAACCACTGTGGCGACCAATAGCACTTGCCTAGTGGAAGGTGGAAGGAAAATACATGCCAACATGGCATTAAAAATTAGTAGGACCTATTCAACTATTCATTGTATTTGGTACTTCACAAGTAGCACAATCACGTCGTGTTGTAAAAAGTCAGCATTGCCAAATTAATTGTCCTGCAGCAGTGTCGCAAACATTCTGAGTCTCCGAGTTTCACTGCTTGTGCTTGGTAGGCTAGTAATTAGTAATCTCGTCTCACTTGCACATACGTTGTTTGCTGTCCCTTGCCTGCTCTAGACTCTAGAGCAGTGGTGCCCAAACTACGGCCCACAGATGCATTCCATGTGGCCCGCAGAACCAATATCAATTTACACGTTAAATGGCCCAATTACATGTTGTGATGACTAAAATAGAAAATGCATTTCCCACAATAACAAAGTGTTATGTTAAATTTGCAAGGTAAGTATGGCTGTGTTAAAAGAATATAATAAAAATACATTGTGATTACTTAAATATACAGTGCATTGCTTTGATGCAAGAGTAGAATTGATAAAAAAAAAAGGCTTGCAAGCTTGTCAAAATATTTTTACGCTGCTGAAGTAATGTATCTACAGATTTGGGCTAGTTATTGAGTTTCATATTCAATAGCAAAAGCCAACAAACCATTAAGTGAAGGCGAGTTTGTAAAACAGTGCATGCATTCAAACCATGCTTGAAGAAATGTGTCCTGAGCCAAACAGTAACTAACTAGGAGACACGAACGGATAGCCAGCAATAACAGCAATATGAATAAGCAGTGTATCAGATTAACTGATTCATCTTCAGGACGCTCTTCGAATTTGTGTCTCTAGCTTTGAACCAAACATAAAAAGTTAGCAGGTCGGCTACAAGCACATCCATCTCGTTGTTAAAGCTACTTTTAAACAGTACCACTTCTACAGCTACAGCTACTTGACCGTTGAAAGTAGCAGTGTTGTTAAGTAGCACACTACTAGTAGCGCGCTACTTGTAACATGTTACTATTTTCAGTAGCGAGGACAGTAGGCGGAGCGGCAAGAGAGAAGATATTTTTTCCTATTTTTGGATCGAGGCCCGCACAACTTTTCTAGACTATGTGACCCGCGACTCAAGAAGTTTAGGCACCACTGCTCTAGAGAGCAAACATGTTTCTTTCTCTGCATCGCGGAAAGATGACCAGTGACAAGTTCTAGCTATCTGTCACATCGGAAGTATGTAGGTTTGAATTTTAGCAGCTTAAAATTAGTGTGCATCTTGCTTGCTTTTTCAGGGATGTAACTCAAAAAGCCGGTTAAGAGGTTTCAATATTGAGTAGAAGCTAGATTATTGATTTGGATCGTAATCAAATTATAATTACCGCTACCGGTTTGCAGGTGTCTTATTTACCCCCCCCCCCTCCCGTGGGACATTCTAGGATATTAATAGCTCGTTTCTGTCCAGTGCTCTGATCCTCACTGGCTACTTACATTCTTTCACTGTGCTTCCGCAAGAAACCCTTTGTTGACTACAAGTTCAATGTGAATGTTTTTTGGCCTAGCCCTAGAGTGCTTAAGAGACTATCTGAAAGAATATCGACATACCTAATTCAAACCAAAACCATCTCGGCTCAATGACAAGCTTTTAAAAGAAGCCTTAAAACTTGATTGGTAGTTTTAAACACGAACATGTAGCGGAAAAGTAGTGCACTATATTTAAAGGAAACTAGCAATTTAAGAAGCGAAGCTACTGAAAGCTACTTTTTGGGACAAGCAGCACTAGCAATCCAATAGCACACAACTTTTGAAAAGTAAGGCTAGTGACCTCAATACTGAACTTTGATAATATTTTGTAGGTACCTGTGGTGAGATGTCTATGCAGCAAACTTCTCGTGAACATTTTGTAGTAAGTTCTATAAAGTTGAATAGATCTGTTGACAGAGTTCTTTGCTGGGAGCAAGTACGAGAGTAGTAATGGCTTGTTCGCGTACTAACTGAAAATTGAAATACATTTTTTCTTTAAAATAAAAAATTAGGCCTACCACAATACTGAACCATAGGCCTAAGCTTGTAATGTGTTAACAAAGAACATTTTGTGGAGTAAATGCAACAACACACCATTGATTTAAAAGAATTATAGCAGCCAAGAATAGTTACAGATAGGCCTAGGTTTCCATATACCGGTAGGCCCCACCGGCACCGTAACCGAGAAAAACAAGTTGTAGGCCTGCAGTAAATGTCATCAAGTGTGGTCTTGCAATGTACAACTACATATACAATAAAATTACCGTAAATCTATGTTCCCTTACCAGTTTGGAATTCAAAACTTTCTGGATAACAGGTATAGCAAAAGCTGCTGTTTTACCCGATCCAGTTCTGGCTCTAACAAGAACATCTTTTCCTTCCAACAGTAGAGGAATAGCACGCTCTTGTATAAGAGTAGGTTCAGTCCATCCTAGTTTTGCAATAGCCTGTAAAAAATAAAGGAACATGTAGCCCTGGACATAGCATCTCAAATATACCACATCCATGTACCATGTAGGTATCTATTTAAGTAGGTAGGCCTAACCTAATAGAATGCATTGGCTGATATAAAAAATAATTTATTAAGGCTATTCGACCGCATTTTTCTATTTTCCAAAATATTCTACCAAGTCAAAATATAGTGAATGGCTTTGAAACCTGGCTCACTTAGAAAATCAAAACTTTTTTTCTGATCCGGTGCACGGCCAATATCGCCACCTCAAAATAATTTTAAACTTCAATTTGCCAAGGCACACCGTTCAACATAGGAAGTTGTGTTTTGTGACATTAATCTGCAACTAGTTTTCTATAGGCCGACTGAGAGATTTTTTTTTTTTTAATTTTGTCTTTCCTGCGAATTTCTTTGTTTGGCGATACAAATTGGTACAAAATACTGGGAAGTTAGGAAAGTAAAAGAGAAAAAGTAAAGAGATAAATAACTTTTCGAAGCCGTCACACATGGCACTTCAGAACGAAAAGAAAAAGTGTGCGCCACCTTCCTGCAAAACTATTGTGCGCTGTTGTGGCAAGAGTGTGTACTAAGGTACGACAATGTTTTCTTGAGGTTTTCTTCCGTTTGGAAACGAATCCACCGCCACGTTTACGTTCACGTCTCCGGGAAAGGCAGAGGGACGTCTATACCTTTCGACTTATTCCAAAATTTGTAGTCAATGGCAACATTAGGCCTACCAACCAATCAGTTCAGTTCAGTTCAGTTTTATTAGCATCCATGCAGGCCACATTGTAACATTGGTTTTGTCAATATATTATTAATATATATATATACATATACGTATATAGCAAAACAAAACAACAATACAATACAACCCGGTTTACTATAAACCAACTAAAAATGCCTGTTACATAAATGAGCATTTACTACTCCCGACTCAGTACCATAATTATATAAACATACATTATAAAATGCTTTTCCACAACAAGGATGTTTGATTAATAAAACAATGATAAAACAGTGATAAAACAATGATAAAAAGTGGGTCATTCCATTTAGATTCACCAGATGAGTGTTTGCATCATGATTTTTAATTTTTTTCAAATTTTGCATGTTGATACCTATATGTATTAAGATTTCAAATCCAAGTTTCTAGATTTTTTGGATGAACCGTTCACATATTTTAGGCATTTGAGTGCCGCCCCGCGTAGCGTTATTTGCTTTTGTAGCTAGTAGCGGTAAATGAAATAGGTTGAGAACCGTTTGAGATATCAAAATGAAGTAAGACAATATTTCTTACTAAAATGACTATCTTTCATTGACATCACTTCAATTTTGAACAACTTTAATTTTTCTTGCATTAAGAGGCAGCCAAATATTGATAACGCTTTTGGCTTTTTGGCTACTTTCAATAAATAGTTTAATATGGAAGGGGTGACAACAACAAAATAATTTTTTGTGAGTAAAAACTATGAGTACATACCTTTAAGGTTGTAGAAAAAAAAATGTGTTGTTTTAACCCCTTATGCCTGAAAAAAAAATTCTGAAAATGGAACAAAATCAAAAAGTACCCCTTTGAGGGTAGTTTTTCGACAAAAGGGGTAGGTCCTAAAAATTTTTCAAAATAGCCATAAGTTGCTTGATCATATGAATTTTAATATATCAAAAATTTGTCATGTTGTTTTGCTTGGTTTAAAAGTTACAGATTTTACAAAAGTACTAAAACCACTTAGATTTACACAACGTAAAATAACGGTAGAATATGTTAAAATGTAGATTTAGTTTTCTAATGATTCTGAAAATATCAAAATAGTATCATTAATCATTAATCATTAATTATCATTAATCTTTTTTGAAAGGCCTTGACCTTAAGTTTGGTGTTCTGATAGCATGCTATTTATCTCCCATGCAAAGAGCATTACTAATACAGTATTATGAGTTGCCGTCGTTGCCGTCGTCTCGTTGCCGTCGACAACTCCAAAGGTAATATAATGCGCAGAATGTTTTCGTGTTTCGCTTTCACCCATACTGAATCTTTATCTGACATTTTGAAAACAGTTGGCTACTAGGTTCTGATGGGTGAAAAAAGTCAATTCTGAAGTCCATATTTTCCACCGAAGATTCAGCAACTGTTCCTAACCACCACTTGTGATCATAGATACAGGCAACATAATCCCGGAGCTTTATGTTTTGAATACTTGCACTGAGTTCAAATCAATTGGTTTGAAACAATGGTAAGATCTTGTGTTTGGCACCCCAACTGCATTGTCATAACGTTGAGCTAGATGGTTTTCTTCTTTTACGATAGTTTCTGAAGTTAGGCTACATAGAAAAACTTAATCCCTTTGACATTTTCATCACAAAATTCGAACATCTCTTTAGGAGTCTTGATATGATTATCTAACGTTCTTTGTAGGCTTGTTTTTGTAACAAGACATTTAACTGTTCCACCAATCCCATCGCATGGACCTTTGCCATGCGGTATGGCAAAAAAAATGCCATTCAGCATAATAATTAAAATCCTCAAAGTGATGGCACAAGTTGGTAATTTTTGTTTGTTTTTATACTGACTTGCAGCACCGTCACTAAAGTAAATAACTTTTTTACGTCGGGAGCAAAAGATTTAAAAAATTCTAGAACTACTACTTTCTGAAAAAATGCATACACTGCAGTAGTACTATGCTGCAAGTGGTCACTGATAATGCACACACTTCTCGAAGTTAGCTAATTTTTTGCCTCATCTACCTATGTAGGCCTAGTAGATCACAAATGGGTGAAGTGTAGCTTGATTGTTCACCAAGTGAAAACTCTGTATCTCTTCCTGCATCACAACCGTAAAATTTTCCGAGCAATCTCCACTTATTATGCATTCAGCTGGATTTACAGTTTCTCTTTCTTTGTTCTCATATATTCTGCCTGTTTAGTGGCAACAAAATGATGCTTCTTCAGATCAGTGAGTTTATCTATTAACTTACTCACAAAGTCATTGTAATTGTTTGTTATCGCCACTAAGTCACAACGATCGGTGGTGACCCATTGCTTGTATTGTATATTTTCGTCCCAATTATCATCGTCATCTTTTACGGCATCTAATTGTGCTTCAAGCTCTGCAGGTCCAGGGCAGTTTGTGCACTCACGTAGCATGCAGGTTTCATTTTCTAAATCACAAACAAGTGAACCTAACATCTCTTTGTAACTGTTTTGTATCTTGGCTGTGTTTTATCCTGTCCAGGTTATTCCCCGCCCCCACCCCCCTACCCAAACACATTCTGCCCAATCATAGTTAATTCCTCATCAACAAGTTCAAACATGGTTAAACCCTTCCCCTAGTGATTCCCCTTTCACCCTATCTTTTAGTGGCTCAGTAAGAAATTAAACATAGTCAAAGCTAACAAAGGATGAAGATCTAGACCTTCCAAATAGTCGATTTTTTAACAGTTTGTAAAATCTGTAACTTTAAAACCAAGCAAAACAACATGACAAATTTTTGATATATTAAAATTCATATGATCAAGCAAGTTATGGCTATTTTGAAATTTTTTTAGGACCTACCCCTTTTGTCGAAAAACTACCCTCAAAGGGGTACTTTTTGATTTTGCTCCATTTTCAGAATTTTTTTTCAGGCATAAGGGGTTAAAACAACACATTTTTTTTTCTACAACCTTAAAGGTATGTACTCATAGTTTTTACTCACAAAAATTATTTTGTTGTTGTCACCCCTTCCATATTAAACTATTTATTGAAAGTAGCCAAAAGCCAAAAGCGTTGTCAATATTGGCTGCCTCGTAATGCAAGAAAAATTAAAGTTGTTCAAAATTGAAGTGATGTTGATGAAAGATTGTCATTTTAGTAAGAAATATTGTCTTACTTCATTTTGATATCTCAAACGGTTCTCAACCTATTTCATTTACCGCTACTAGCTACGAAAGCAAATAACGCTACGCGGGGCGACATCAAATGCCTAAAATATGTGAACGGTACATCCAAAAATCTAGAAACTTGGATTTGAAATCTTAATACATATAGGTATCAACATGCAAATTTGAAAAAAATTAAAAATCATGATGCAACAACTTTTTTTTAAATCTGGTGAATCTAAATGGAATGACCCAGGTGATATATTTGGTATCTACCAGGTAAACATGTCATCTTTTTCATTGGTGATGTATTCATTTAGTGTGTAGAAACAGTTTTCTATCAGGTATTTTTTTATTGCTAAGATCTGTTTGTCGGTGCTTGTTAAGTTTTACTGTTAGGAGGTAGTCTATTAAATAAAGTTATGCCCATATTTATTATTGATGTCTGTCCCTTTTTTGTGTTGTATTGGCTCGGATGAAGATGCTCTTTCTGTCGTGTATTGTGTGCGTGAACTTGTGTGTTCGTTGTGAAATCCTGTCTGCTTTTAATGGTTTGTTTTAAAATTTCTAAAATGTATAAGCTTGGCATAGTCATAATTTGAAGATTTTTAAAAGCTTCCCTACATGATTCCATATTTTTTAGGCCTGCAATGGTCCTGATTGCTCTCTTTTGCAATATAAAAGCATCTTGTGAATCACGATAAACTGTTCAAGGTTATTTTACGTTTCTCTTTTCACTGATCGAACCAAGTCTGACTAGTTCGGAAAGTTTTTACTTTTCGACTTTCCCAGTGTGACAGCAACGGGAAAAGTCCCGTAAGCTACATTGCTAACTCAACTTCCAAAAAGTTACTTTTTCTTTTCACTTCCCAGTATACTCCGCTTAACCTCTTTGTCTTATAATTAATAATAATCTCCCACTAGCCTTGACATCGCAAGGTTGAGAATTCAAAGTTAGTGAGCAAAAACGGGAAGCCTATACTTCCAATGCTTGAAAAACAAACAACAGATTGCAGGAGGTGGTGAGATGAAGTGGGCGTGGCGTACGGAACTGCTTTGAAGTGTAGGTCTATATCAGGTTCAAGCCAAGTGGATCGAATGCTCAGAGGCGCGTTAACGTTATTTGGGGCCCTAGGCGCGAGGAATTAAGGGGCCCATAAGTATGAATGGGAAGTCTGGGGGGGTAGCCCCCCAGCCAATGCGGGTCCGGGGCGCACAGCCCCGGGAAATTTTTTCGATTCATAGTGTGTTTGGAGCATTTTAACGAGTGTTAGGCACTCTAAGATATAAATTTCATACAACTAAAATAATTGGATGAGCGTAGCGAAGATTCCAACTGGACAAAAAAATCCGATTTTTTTTTTTTTTGGGGGGGGAGGGGGGGATTTTTGTGTGTCTGTTAGCACGATTCCGGCTAAGCCGATACTCCAATTGCAATGAAATTTTGTAAAGGTCTTCGAAATCTCTGAACTTAGAACTGCCTCGTTTTTGAGCGCAATCAAAAAATAATTTCTCATGGAAAATTGCAATTTTACGGGTTTTTTCTTCCTACATGCTTTATCCGATTGTAATGATTTTTTCACAGAACCTTTATTTTATGAATTAATATATTCCTGTGCAATTAAAATGTTATCAAAAAAATTATTTCTCACGAAAATCGCAATTTTACGATTTTTTTTTAAATTCAACTTGTAACTTCTACATGCTTTATCCAATTGTTATGATTTTTTCACAGAACCTTAATTTTATGAATTTATATATTTGTGTGAAATTTGAGCGTAATCAAAAAATTATTTCTCATAAAAAATGCAATTGTACACTTTTTTCGTTCTAAAAAATTACGCTCATCCAACAACGTGCCTGAAAAAGCGTTTGCGAAGCTTCCTAGTATACTTAAAAGCCATTAGACCAAAACTATGCCCTTGGGTCATTCCATACCGTTTCACCAGATTTTGAAAAAAGTTGTTGCAGCACCATTTCAGATTTTTTTTTTTTAACTCTTTAGCTGTTACAAGCTTTCAAAAATGTCAAAATTTGAAAATTTACCGTTTTTGGGCCCTCGTAACTCCAGTGGGGGACCTGTTAAAAATCTGAAATTTGTGTCATAAAAAGTTATGAACCCGTTAAAGACGCAGTTAAAATTTGTAGTATGTGTTTTTCTTCGTTTGGAAGTTACATCACACTGAAGTTGCCCAAAAATTACCCTTGCTCGCTATGTATTAGCAAGTACAGATTGGTTCATTGCTGCCATACATTAATTTCTAATTTGTTGATAATGAAAAAATCAGTAAATAGTTGTAGATTTAATGTTTTACTTGCACAGCATAGGCGTTACATGAAAATCAAAATATATCCCGTCGTGGCTAGTTGAATATAGGCAAATTACACAGCCTACGTCCCTTTTTTCACTGGACTGACTGAAGAATCCAAATTGTTGCCAGTCTTAACCATTATCAAACACAACAATATTTATGAAGGTGTGTTGCATGAAGGTCTTATTCTTAAGTTCTTGACTGAGGTCTTTATTAATGTTGTGCACTCGACCAGTTGCCGTCGATAGCTTGAACGGAGAAAGAATCCATAACATGTTTTCATTAGTGACCCATGACTATCCTCCTTTCAAAACTTGAAGACTGTGCTGGGAAGAAGTGTACAAAGTTGTCTCCTTCATTGATGTCTTTGGACTCGACAACTCCAAGCCACCAATTAGTCATAAATGCATGTCACATATCATTTACTAAGTTTGTTTGTTTGACTTGATTCTTACTTTTTGAATTTCTTCGTAGTTATTTGATTTTGATGTTAAGAAACATTTGATATTATTGCAATCATTAAGTGACCATTTAAAGCACGCCACTCCAGCGGTGTATGCTTTTCAAAAACACCTTCTACCAGAAATTAAAAATAGCTCTGAATGTTTCTAAACTTTTGTTTTGTCGATGGGGCAGCAAGCCAGTATAAAAACTACAGTATAAAATATTCTTAAACTGTAACAATCATCAAGCAAAACAAGCATATTTTGGCTTTCAACCCCAGTGGCACTTTTTTAATGTCACAGGGAAATGACCATGTGACGGCATATGAGAAACTGTTAAAACGTCCTAATTTCTAAAGCCAGCTTACAGAGAACAAAAGACAATAAAATTTTGACTAGAAGATATGTTTGAATTTTGCAAACAAATATTCATGGGATAACATTTATCTATGTAAGAACACCCATGGAGGTAGAAACATGTTTGAGTGATCAGTTTGAAAATGCTATAAGGGTACCCCATACTAGAGAAAAAACCCTTGCTCGATTCCGATTGATTGCAAGAATGTCAAATGTTTCTTAACATCGGATTCAAATAACTACAGAGAAGTTCGAATAGTGAAAATCAGGTCAAACAAGCAACTTAGTAAATGATTATGTGGTACCGGTATGCATTTATGACTAAGTGGTGGCTTGGAGTTGAGTCCAACGACATCAATGAAGGAGACAACTTTGTACACTTCTTCTCAGCACAGCCTTGAAGTTTTGAAAGGAGGATAAGTCTTGGGTCACTAATGTACCATGTTATGGATTCTTTCTCCGCTCGAGTGCACAACATTAATGAAGACCTCAGTCAAGAACTTAAGGAGTAGAGACCTTCATGCAACACACCTTCATAAATAGGCCTAATTGTAGTGTTTGATACTGGGTAAGACTGACAACAATTAGGATTCTTCAGTCAGTCCCGTGAAAAAAGGGACGCAGGCTGTGTAATTTACCTATATTCAACTAGCCACTGACAGGATATATTTTCATGTAACGCCTATGCTGTGCAAGTAAAACATTAAATCTACAACTATTAACTGATTTTTTCATTATCAACAAATTAGAAATTAATGTATGGCAGCAATGCACCAATCTGTACTTGTTAATACATAGCGAGCAAGGGTAATTTTTGGGCAACTTCAGTGTGATGTAACTTCCAAACGAAGAAAAACACATACCTACTCCAAATTTTAACTGCGTCTTTAACGGGTTCACAACTTTTTATGACACAAATTTCAGATTTTTAAAAGGTCCCCCACTGGAGTTACGAGGGCCCAAAAACGGTAAATTTTCAAATTTTTACATGTTTGAAAGCTTGTAACAGCTAAAGGGTTTAAAAAAACACAGCTTTTATCTTACACACATTTAATATGGTACCCAAATAGGGGCCTATACTGTAAAAAAATAATGGGCATTGTGATCACAACCCTTCTATGAGAAAACTTATTGCGGAAGTTGCAAAAATCGTACATTTGCGTCAAAACTTTGTAGGCCTACTAATCGTACTCATAGATGTTTTAAGTAGTAGTAAGGTTATAAAAATATATGTCAAATGAAAGCTCAGTTTGTGACGATTAATTTGGTGTATGTAATGTTCCATCCTCCTACGACTTGTACTTTCCGAGTTATTCCAATTACCGCTAGGCCTACTCCTTAAAAGTGCCATTTTTACAACGCGCTGCGACCTTGAGGTCATGACCAAAATATTATTAAAAATTGGTTTTTGTGCCTTTAAGACATGTAGTAGGCCTAGTAAGTGTGTAAAATTTGAATTTTTTCTGAAATGGTGCTGCAACAGGTGTTTGGTGAATAAATTTTTTTTATTTATTTTTGGACAACAAATAACAATACAAAGTACAGTTAAAGTTTATAACAGTTTTCACCGTGTAGTCCATTTTTGCTAAACATAGACTAGTTGTTTGACTTATTCTCGTTTTACGTCACCGTTACGCGTCATGATATCCGTGACGTAGCTAGTAGCTTTAATAAAAATAAAAAAAATCGGCCATTGATTATCTCTACTAGGTTTTTATCGTTGCGTCCCATATGCAGAATATTAACTTTCACAGACACATACACTAGGCCTAAAGACAAATCAAGAAATAAGAATATGTACATAATTCCCAATGCATATCTACCTTTTACCAAAGCGATTAATTGGTCGAAGATGATAATAGTTACTTACTAAATTAAATAATGCCCAAGAAAGTATATTGGCAGTGACGAGCACAGAAAAACAATATGGAAATATTTTTTTTTGGGGGGCCCCCCCTAGATCAAGGGGCCCTAGGCGCGCGCCTAGTGCGCCTAGGCCTAAAATTGCCACTGCGAATGCTCCAACTCGCTTCCTAAAGTGAATTGGATCAAAATCACTTTGGGTCAAATTCAATGTGTGGGCCTAAATCAGCCTTGGGAAAACCGTTTTGAACCAAAGTGCTTTCGTTAAATGCGGATTAAACGTCCTGATATACGCAGTCAATATAGTTCAGACACGTTTTTACACTAGCCTAGGCCTAGGCCTACCTTGCTAGATAGCCCTACTAGGCAAAGAGATTGGATAGGCCTACACAGTAGGCCTACACACTAGGCTACTCTAACTCTAACTAAATCTAGGCTAGGCAGAGGCCTCTAGGCCTAGGTAGGTCCTAGCAGGTCTCGGTCTGGGTACTTCTTCGGTTGGTATGGACCGGTTTTTTACACTGTTATTTTTTCAATAAAAACATTAAAAAAACAATTACCAGTAAGTAGTTTTGTAACGAAAAGGATTTCGGGTGCGCTCTTATCGATTAGGCCTATATCCTAGAACTAGCGCGGTGCACTGTAGCCAGCGGAAAGTTCGGCTAACCTAAGGGCCGCGTTCACATAACTTGGTTAGGACCTAACCGAATACCTAGTGTTCTTTGCCGTTCCTGGTCTCATTACTTGGTCTTCTTGTTCTTATTCTTGGTCTGATTCCTGGTCTTGTTACTAGATTGCTTCATGCATTTTATCTTTTATTTATTTATGCAATTTATCAGACGTATCGGAAAACAGCCGCCATGTTCAATTTACTAAGAACAAGATCAGGTGTCCTTTTCCGATTCTTGTTCTCATTCCCAGATTTCGGCGAGTCCGATCGTGCACTCGACTATTTGGATGCTACTAGCTACGTCACGGATATCATGACGCGTAACGGTGACGTAAAACGAGAATAAGACCAGGGAATGAACGCGTTTTGTCACTATTCGGATAGCTCCCTAGTCTTAAGAAATTGTTATTGGTTGTTATGGTAACAAGAAATCCGATATCCTGATTGGGTTTGTAATGTTTCAGTGGCCTGTCATAATGAAGTTACTCCTTTTCATTGGTTGTCGTAGGCCTATAAGTAACAAAACGGCTGATTGGTCCGTCGTAAAATTTTGTCTTTGTTATAAACAATTTCTTAAGACTAAACGTAAACAATTTAACAGGTATTTCCTATCCCCTTATAACTAGGCCTAAACCAATTGGGGTGAACGCGGCCAAACGCAAGTAGTTTTGTAAAAACCGGTCCATCCCAACCGAAGAAGTTCCTAGGTCTGCAACTAGGGCCCTAGGCTCTAGGCCCCTAGGCTCTAACCTAGTACACCAGGTTCATTCAAAATACTGTAGGCCTAGGCCTAGGCCTAGCTAGGGCTATTTGGTTCACTGTCGGCATTGCTGTTGGCTTGAGGCCCAAAGGCAAAAGCTGCTGGCCATGTGAGCTTTGTGAGGTTACTGTAAGTCCCTAGCCCTAGGTGTCTAAAGCCCCAGGATCTAATTAACAAACCAAAGATTGTCATTATAAAATCAAGCTAGAACGTAAAAAACAAATTTACCTTTAAAATTCTATCGCCCCAAATTTCCCTCTCGTGGAAATTACAAGATTGGTTTTTTAGACATATTAGTGGTAGATTTGCCTTGTTCGTCGCATGTTTCATGCACCGCTATCTGGACACCACTGGGCACACATCCAGAGTCCAGACAGCAGTGGTTTCTTCGTCCTGAACTTTTACATTTTTCTGGCGCGAATATTTGAGCCCATTGGGACCGTGGTCAAGGTCTAAGGATACTATTATCCTGAATAATATTATATACTAATACTTCACGATCAAGTAATCAAAAAAGCCACCCCCACTAGAACACAAATAATTAAAATTAAAGAACGAACTAAAGGCAAGACACAATCATATTATATAGTAGTAGTAAAATCTTCTTTTTAGCAGCTAGACTCTGCTATTTTTTTCTGGTTGTACATAACTTGATTTTTCTTCTTTAGACAAGTGGAAACTTAATTTGCACCCAATTTTGTATAGGGACTTTTGAAGTTTGTTTTTTACCCACCAACATTTTAGATTTTTAGGTAACTCGTTGAATTTTTTTAATCCATGTTTCAAACAGGGATTTTCGCCCACAGCACTTATTTTGATTAGGCATGTAAAAATCTTGAGCAGATCTAGTATGATGTTCATGCAAATCATTATTATTTGTAGAATTTGAGAAGATGAGTACTCTTGGTTGCACATCACTTCATGAATGAAACATAAAACTTTGTAGTTGATTAATTGTCAACACTAAGCCATTGAAGTTGCTCGAGCATGTCCATTTTTGGTAGTTT
>JAMZAV010009076.1:0-25138 GCA_024449915.1 Sweltsa coloradensis | reverse complement strand
CAGTTAAAGAATGAAGAATAAAATGATAAAGCTTCAAGGGTCACATTAGAACCGTCAATGAGCTAAGCCAAGACAGTTTAACAAGAGCAAGTAATTGGAAATCCTCCCGCAATATTAACTCGACACCAAATTATATTAGTCGGTTTCACAGCTGGTGTCGAATTAAAATTTCATGCAAAATTTCCCTCTGACGTCGCTAGTCGTCGAGGTGGCAGAGTTTGGAGGCGACGTCGAGATAATTAGCCCGCGATCTCGTTAGCGAGGCGGGCACCGCGGTAATGAGGGAGGCTACATGCGTGGATTACTCTCATTACACGTAGCATGTGCCGGCTTGGTTGAGCGGGAACAGTTGCGAGATGGGCGCAGTTATTTCAGAGACAAAAAGATTTTATGTCGGAATAACAAGCTTGCGACTTCGCTAAGTGTCTGTGTAGTGTATACTATACATATATTTTTAGATTCATGGTTAAATGTGCACGACACGCCATGGAGAATATCCAAATAATTAAAATATTATTTAATATTGCTTATGAGTGACTTAGAGGCAGAATACGTTACAGAATTTTACACATTCATTACCAAGAAGTATAACCTCAGTTATTTTATTTTAAAAACAAAGTATAATGCCGTTTTCATGAAGGTTGCCTTTCAGACACAGCATAACAAAAATTACGAAAGAAAATTGATTAAACATTGTGATGTAGTAGTATGCTGTGGTAAGCTACCTATATAATAAAAAGGAAGAAATTAATAAGTAAATATTTTTAAAACACGAATTTAAATTATTTGTGTGATTTGATGGATAATAAGGAACAAATGTATTAAAAATCAATATAGTTTAGGGGAGAGGGGGGGGGGGGGAAGAGAGGAAATATTACCTCTAACTTTAGTAAATTATATATTTTATATGAAATCAAAATTGTATGCGAAAAATACGACGAAAAAGCGAAAAGAACTTTGAAATTTTCAAACTAACCGGATATTACAAACATATAATAATAATAATAATAATAATAATAATAATAATAATAATAATAATAATAATAATAATAATAATAATAATAATAATAATAATAATAATAATAATAATAATAATAATAATAATAATAATAATAATAATAATACCTTGACAACCATTGCCTGAACCTGGCATGCTGTCAGATGGGCTCTGTTGAGCAAGTGATTTCAATGGGATTTCTTTAAGGTTTTGTGTAGATTTTGATATCAGAACATTTGTCATGGTATTCTCTAGCTGCACTATCGTTGGCAGGTGAGTGGAAGCTTGTTAAAAGTTTATATTTGTGTTTAAATATTTGTAATTTATGTAAAGTTTTATAACCAGGAAAAGTGTTTTGTTTATTGAATCAAGGCAAGACAAAGATGCACAGCTTGCTACAGGTGTATGGAAACAATAGTGCAGAAGATCAAGGTATCTTAAATTTCAAGGAAGTTGGGAAAAAGATGCACTGTATGTAAAAGTCATATATTGACAATGGATCCAGGATATCATAACGAAGCAATTCACAATGACCCTGGAACTATTATAGAACATGAGGTTGATGATAATGATAACCTTAATCATACAAACAAACATCAACCATGGAGTAGAGAGGAATATAACGAATTACTTTGGTGCCATTTTTATGTGCAAGAAAAAACAGGGACAATAAATTTGAAACAAACCTACCAACTTTGGCGGGAACGCAATCCTAATAAAAGACCAGAACTTAATGCCAATAAGCTAGCGAATCAAAGGAGATTCATTGAAAGGAAAAAGAAACTATCTGATTACGAGTTAAGTGTAATCAAACAAGATGTTAGAGTTGTGATTAATGGGGAACAGCCTCAACTCAGAAGGGAAGAACTGGACAATGACATTCCTGTACAAGCCTTTCCGGAACCCGCAATAGAAGAAATATACAATAGGCCACCAGATAGGGGTTATAGAGGGGAATTGCATGTCAATGAACACAATCTAGAGGAAGTGCATTCCTGTTTGACTGAAGAAAGTACCATCTTAATGGACGAAATTATTTCTCAATGGATACGAATTCAAAATATTCCCATAAACTCCCGTGAACGCCTCGCTAAAATAAGATTGAACAAAAAAGCAGAACAATTAATCTCAGATGCTAATGCTGTTTTAGACCGAATTATTGCTGAATCGCATCCAATAGACATAACAAGCCTTAATCATCTAGTTTATGGAACAGCCTCAGTCATTACAGACAAGCTTGTGAAAAAAGAACAATCAGTTTATAAAAACAATCGTATTACACCAAAGTGGAAAATAAGAATACAAAAACAAATTGATTCATGGCGAAAAGACCTATCCTTGTTTTATGAAATAAGAACTAAAATTAATCTTTCGTATAAACTTACTGTAAAGAAACGGCAACTTTTTGAAAAGTATAGTATACACAAGTCCCAAGATGCGGTTCAAGTAGAAGAGCAATTGAAACAGAAGATTCAGGCCAAAGCTCAGAGAATAAGAAGATACACGAAAAGAACACTGCAGTTTAGACAAAATAAACTTTTTTCAGAAAATGGAAATAAATTCTACAGAGAGCTTGGAAAAACAAACATTGAAATAAAAAAATCACACAAAAGATGAAATAGAAACTTTTTGGAAATCAATCTGGGAAGATAACAAAAAGCATAATTCAGAAGCTAAATGGATTCAACATCAAGAATTGGATTGTGTTAATTCTCCGGATATGAATTGGGAAGAAATTACAATGTGTGATTTGTCTAGTTCCCTTCGGAAAAGTGCTAGCTGGAAAGCACCAGGACCAGACAAATTATCCAACTTTTGGCTAAAACAACTGACATCCACTCATACTATTTAGTAACTTTGCTCAATAATGCTGTGGCTCATCCTGAAGACGCACCAGTATGGTTGACCACAGGTGTTACGTATTTGTTACCGAAGTCAGCACAAACTGAACAACCAAAAAATTATAGACCTATCACATGTTTACCTACAATGTATAAAATCTTAACGTCAATAATAACTGAACGAATGCAAGTGTTTTTAGCTACAAATAATGTAATGCCATTAGAGCAAAAAGGTTGTTGTAGAAATACGTATGGAAGTAAGGATCATCTTCTGTTGAGTAAAGCTATAATGGAAAATTGTAAACAGAGACAGAAGAATCTTAGTGTAGGTTGGATTGATTACAAGAAAGCATTTGATAGTGTGCCACACAGTTGGATTTTAAAAGTATTGGAAATGTATAAGGTCAATCCAATTATTGTCAACTTCTGCAAAAATATGATGCTAAATGGAATACAAGTATGAAAATAAGAACGGAAACTGAAGAAATCGCATCAAGTAATGTTCACATACAACGAGGAATATTTCAGGGTGATTCGTTATCGCCACTTCTATTTTGCATGAGCTTGTTTCCTTTGACAAAGTGCCTCAATGACGCAGGTTTGGGGTATGCATTATTGCCGAATGAAGACAAAGTCTCGCACCTTCTGTACATGGACGATTTGAAGTTATTCGCGAAAAATGACGATGAACTTAGTATCTTACTAAATATCGTCAAAACTTTCAGTGACGACATTTGTATGGAATTTGGAATCGAGAAGTGCAAGAAAGCGACATTCAAGAGAGGAAGATTGTCGCAAGTGAAAACATCCAACTTGATGAGCATACCACTATTGAGGACATTGGTCAAGAATCAACTTATAAATATCTTGGAATAGAAGAAGGCAATGGTGTTCAGCATACAATGATGAAAGATAAATTGAGCAAAGAATACAAACGACGTCTAAGATTAATACTTGAAAGTGAATTGAACGGACGAAATAAAACTATTGCAATTGGTCAATTTGCTGTGCCAGTAATATCTTATAGCTTTGGGATATTAGATTGGAGCATAGAAGAACTTAAGAGATTGGATCGAAAAACGAGAAAACTGTTGACAATGAACGGAATGCACCATCCACGAGCGGACGTCGAAAGACTGTATATCGCAAGGAAGAATGGAGGTCGAGGTATAACTCAACTAGAGGGGTCATACAAAACAGCAATGATTGGTTTGAGTTTATACATAGAAGGAAAGGGAGATGACAAATTTATTAGAATGGTTCAAGAACATGAGTCCAGCAAAGCTATGAGAAAATCTGTCATTAAGTTAGGCAACAAGTTTCAATCAGGTTTGGAATTAACCGATATTAATCAGATAAATGGGTCCATCACTAACAAGGTCAAGATAATCAAGAAGCAAATAAAGAACATTATCCAGAAAGATTTAATAAGTTGCTGGAAGTCTAAACCTTTGCATGGACAATATATTACACGCATGGAGCAACCACATATTGACCAAGATCAAACCAATAAGTGGCTGGGCAGAAGTAATCTCAAAGGTGAAACTGAAAGTCTTATTGTAGCTGCACAAGATCAAGCCTTAAGAACAAAAAGTTATGAAAAAATAATTCTCAAACTCGACGTAGATGACAAGTGTCGTTTGTGTAAGCTTTATGAAGAAAGCGTAGAGCACATTATTTCTGGATGTCCGGTCTTAGCAAAAACGGAATACATTGATCGACATGATAAAGTTGGGGGCATATTTGCATTGGAACATTTGTAGAAGTTACAACATCGAAACTTCTGACAAATGGTACATGCATATACCAGAACAAGTAGTTGACAATGGTAATGTGACCATATTGTGGAATGAGCTAATAATCACTGATAGAAAGGTTCTTCACAACAAACCAGACATTGTTGTTAAAAACAAAGCGACTCAAAATGTTTGATCATCGATGTAGCTATTCCATCAGACCGCAACATAGTCCTAAAGGAAGCAGAAAAACGCACAAGATATCGAGACCTTCAAATAGAAATTCAACGAATGTGGAATGTCCGTTGTAAGATTGTTCCCATTATTATTGGAGCTTGTGGGACAATTGGAAGAAGTTTTGAAGAGAACCTCCAACATATCTCTGGCAATCACTGGACTCCAGAGCTTCAAAAGGCAGCATTATTAGGAACCGCCCACATACTACGCAAAGTTTTAGTGTAAAAAAAATTGTTTCTGTTATTTCTTGTATGTATTGTATTTGTTAATGCCATGTATATTTAATTTTTATGTAATAGGGGTTTCACCTTAGAGATGTGGTTCATCTCTGGTGAAAGTTCTTAAATACCCATTATGTAATGTTCATATTGGTGAATAAAAGAAATAATAATAATAATAATATATATTTTTTTTATATACAAATTTATTTATTGTCATAGAACATAGAACATACATGACTCATACAACATAGCAAAATTGTACAAATAAATAATTAATGTTACATAGGCCTACAGAAATAAATCTAACAAGAATATAATCAAAAAACCCACAAAGCCTGAAAAAGGCTTAACTGTGGGGTAAGACAATTTATAAATTATTTAAGATGGTGATAATACAGAGAACGGAACATTTAACCAAAATAAACATGAAAAACATGTACGTATAAATACTATGGTTGCATGACATATTCAGTTAATTTGTGAAATCCAAAAAAATTACAGAAAAAGAACAAAGAGCTTAGAAAAATAAATAAATAAATCGGAAAACATTGTCAAAAGGTGTCAGAAAGAAGATTAGATTTTAGTTCAGTTTTAATTTTTGAAATGTTAGACAAGGATTTCAGTGAGGAGGGCATCAAGTTGAACGTAGAAGGAACCGAGTAAGAAAGTGAACGTTGGCCATATTTGTTGTTAAAATTGGGAATTTTGAATGCCCCCGCCACTTTTAGCCTTGTATCCTTGCATGAGTCTAATGGAATCTTGAAATCTGATTTAAAATAGAAGTGTAATATAAATCTATATATAAACAATGAAGATATTGGCAGCACATTACAAAAATAAAATATTTGTTTACGGGAGAGTTCAGAATCTGTTTTAAAGTCACACATTATCATTTTTAACATTTTTATTTGTAAATCTTCAACCCTTTGAATGTGACACCGCGAACTATTGCCCAAGCTAAAATGCCATACAAAATCAAAGATTCGGCTATGGATTGATACACGGTTCTAAATAAGGAAAAAGGTAATACATGTTTTAGAATATAAAGAATAATATTGTGTATAATAACAATATGTGGCTCGTTGGTCTTGTGGTTAGCGTATCTGCTTCCAATGCAGAAGGTCCAGGGTTCGATTCCCGCTAAAGTCAGAAGTTTTTTAACTTCTGATTTGGACTTAAGTCCATCAGTTCTTGTCTTAGGAGTTTGTAAACGGTGACTTTGGAGCCGTCCTAGCAACGAAGCACATAATAAATTTCAGAGTTGTTCTGAATCGGCCTTGTTGATTCTGGCGTTGATTCGCGGGTGTTCGCACTGTCCATACCACTGATTGCTATATTTCCTATTAAAATTATCGATCTTTGGTTGGTTATCGCTCACTCGTCGATTGCGTCGGGGCCTGCAGGGTTGGCTTGGTCGCTTTGATTTAAAATCCCCCACTGAAAATCAGTTATATAACTGAGTGGGTAGACTCTAAATAAAATTTATTTATTTATTTATTTATTAATAAGACACATGAAGAAAATTGCATAGTTTAATACTTGATGGTAGGGTAGGGCACGTATAACGTGACTAGTAAATGGTGTCCTCAATATTTGATAATTTGCAACAATATTATGCAAAGCTCCCTAATAGGCATGTATATTATTCAATTATAAATGTGGATAAAATATTCATGGATTAAATATCGAGTTTGTTTTCAATTAATTTTACATATTTGCATAAAGCGACCCTGGAATGATTAGTTAATATTCTAGAGTGCAAGGAAGTATGACGAAAGACATAATTTTATAAAATATACGAGTTGGTTTTCAATTAAAGTTTAAAATTTGCATAAATCGACCCAGCACGTACACTATAGTACACTTAGCAATTTTGAGTAAATTTATAAAATGTTTTGTTGTGGATAATACTTTCTTTCCGAAAGCTGTGCGTATAGATATCCGTCAACACATTGGACTGCGTAAAATCAGGGTATATCTGTGTTTAGTTTAAAGATTTTGAAAGTTCCCTGAAAATGGTATTAAACTCTGAGTAGGGATAGCTGACATTCTAAGTTACGATAATTCCACAGAACATTATTCTTATCAACACGAAAAGGAGAAATAGACCTTCAACGATAATTTAATTTAACCATTTATATTTTTATATACTACTTCAACCAAAATTTAACCGAAAAAAAGCAAGTCAAATTTGATACATGATATGTAGGGCCTACAATCACTGGCAAGTCATTATCAGTCAATGCATGTTTATCAAACATAATGAGTTTTAAAAATTATCAAAACAAATCTGCGACTTTTCAAGCGAAAATTTTACTGTAATTTTTTGTTTTTCTTTTCATTTGTATTTAGTATTTATTTAATTCATTTTAAGACAGGTCCAATGTTGTAGACCACACGTTTACGAGCGACTTCCCTGTGTATATTTTATAGTCGCGTCCGTGATGTATGTTGCCTCTTATCTTGGCCTAGTGTAGCCTCTCCCGGTCTCACCACATGTATTTCCTTGCATACAGTATGCATACGAGTCGCATGTGTGGTCCTCTTAGCCCATTAAAATGTTTGTTTCAGTAATTTGTACATAAATCAGTTTGTGTTGGGCCGACAGCCTTTAGAAGTTGATACTCTTTAGTTGCGAGCTTTGACGCGTCGCGCGCTACTGCTGCGTGGCGCACTGCGTAACTCGAACAAGCCGCTTACAACTACACTACACTACACTACACTACACCCACACAACGAACAGAGGTGGGAACACTAGTCTCGTGGGTGTAGCTTGCAAGGAGGAGGAAGGTGTGGGAGCTTCGATGAAACAGAAAGATACTGGGTACCGTATTATGGCCCGCGTTATCATGGTCATATGAGAAATTAGCCACACAAAATCAATTTGCTTAGCAACAAGGAAACCCTCTTTCTAGTCCAACATAGGGAGGCACTTGTGTCATTTCATTTCAATTCAAATCAAATCCAATATTTTTTTTAACTTAAATTGTTGTATTTAAAACATGTAAAATACTAAATACCAAGCATTATTTCATTAAATTCGCGCACACTTTGAAGATTATAGCTGTATCTTAACTTACGGTTGATTGATAACTCAGTGGATGTGCCTTTCCTACAGATACAGGTAACTTTACTCTCCACCTCCACACAATGTATAGTGTACAATGCTGAACTGTTTGTGCTTTATTGCAAAGCCTTCTCTTTGTTCAGAGGAGTAACGGATCAAAGCATGCACAGACTCCTTCTAGCGTTCTATCGAAGCGTTATCGGAACTAAATAGGCCTACAACAAGACATCCTTTAACTCATAAGATCCAGATTATACTTTCAAAGCTTTCCTTCCACCAAAAGTCAGTTTTTTTTTTGCTGTGTTCCTGGTTATTGCGGGATCTTTACAAAGACACATGTGCAAAAGCAGCATGATTGTGAAAAGTCCATAGATTGCCAATAAATGAGTTGTACCTTCAGATTTGTAAGTAGTTTTTAAAAAAAGCTTAAAGAACAATGGCAAAGTAATTGGGAAAAGATAAAAATAAAAAAAATGCGCTAAATCAAGGATAACGATGCAACCTGGATCTCTTCACGCCGCTCTTCTCGTCGTGAAGAAGTTGTTTTAACACGTCCAAGAATCGGTCACACATTTCTCACTCATGGATATCTTGAGAGAGGTGAAGACCCTCCCCTATGTAATGTGTGTGCGTAGTTCTAAATACTAGGAAAACGACAAAGTCGTTGTTAGACGAGTGAGTGAGGAGCCATGTGTTGAGTACCCAGTAACATTCCCTTCCTTCTCCCTACCTAAGGCCACTTCAGCCTATCATAGGCTAGAGTGGCGCATTATGGCAGCTCAGTTGACACTCAAAACCCTATTAATAATTCCTTTATAATTATTATCAAACTTAAATGAAAATGTTCCCGGGTACTCAACACATGAGCTCGCTCACTCGTCTAACAACGACTTTGGCGTTTTTCTATAGTCTAGTTGGCAAAGGCGCCCTTTATACCCGAAATGTGGAAGACCCAGGTTCAAATCCCCCCCCCCCTCCCCTCGAATATGAAATACACAGGTTCAAACCCTCCGTCGGGAAAGATTTTCTAATTTCTGGATTGTATTTAAAAAATTACAAAACATGTTTTTAAATGCATACAATACTATGGAAAACATAGCCAAATACAAAATACGAGTAAAAATTGCAAGGTTTACTCAGTCTCCCATCGAAATTTAGGGGAAACCTTGAGAGTACAAGTTTCGATATACCTTGGTCACTGCATTCAATCACGTCCTGACAAAAATGATTCGAAAAAATGACTTCTTCAAAAACAAAACTATTGTCGTTAAAATAAAAACTACACATTTCCATTATGTTTTTCAATTTATTATTTCTTGTAGGTTAAAATCGCACCGTATATTTCTCATTTTGTTAGAAGTTCTCAGTTACCTGGTCACGGACGTCTGTTTAAAATTTTAGCTCAATCGTTTTGGCCGTTCGGCCGTATGAGACCGGACAGTCAGACAGACAGACATTTAACTTTAAAACATTTAACAGACAAATTAATCAGGACGAAGGCTCGTTTGAGTTGAATGGAGATCCTCAGTCGCTCCGCTCCCCCGTCTTATTATCCTGTATAAAAAAACAATAATGAAAGGGAAAAGTTTAAATTAAATCTGCACTCAAATAAATTTTATCGAAAGATTGCAAAAACACTTTATGTTTCCATTTTCGTGCACATTGTAAAGCTGTTTCACTTAATTTAACATACATTTTAAATAATGACAGGAACAAAAAACTCATTTTTACGCCTTCTGATGACTCTACTGTTGAGTGCCCTAAAATAACACTATACGATAAGTACTGTAACTAACTAACATTTACACTAGTAGTTAGTATTACTTCTTTTATTATTGAAGAATGATTACAATTTTTTTAATGATTCTTACAGTTACGTACCAAATACGCATGGGACAAAATGTGTTTGGCTTGCGTGCGAAAGAAGATACGCTAATGAAACACTACAGTGATTAATTGCAACTTGTTTAGTAGAAGACTATATCTGGGTGATCTAACTGCGTATATTCGCAACTCACAAGAATCTTTGTCTGCTATAGGTGAGAAGATCATCCATAGAATGTTCCAACTTCCAACTTCAGCTCGGGCATGCGTTCTTTTAATAAAACTACGGCTTTTCGTGGACACCATTTAATATTTATCCTCAATACGGCCAGCCGAGGCAGATATTCCGGTATATATTGACAGATCTCTACAGCGGCGTCCTCCAAGTTCTCAAGAAAAACTTCTTGTAGCTTGGAGCACCCCTGAATCACACTCTTCAACCCCCTTGCAGTCAACGTCAAATGCCTCTCTCCATCCAGAACGATTGTCTTCAGGTTCATGAGATTATTGCCGATAGCAACGCACACCTCGTCCGTAACGTTACTCTTCCTCAGATTTAACGACTCAAGATTTGTCCAGTCTCCAAATGTAAGCAGACGGATCCAGATCGTCTCGGGCACCTTGCAACCTGCGAACGTCAGCTCCCTCAGGGTGGATATCGAGGCGACGATCGGCAGATCCTCATTGGATATGCTGCGAGGATTAGAGATGTACAAGGTCTCCAGGTGTTCGCAAGTCTTCAGCGCGGAGAAAGATTCTCGGGACCAAACGCCAGAGTTAACCGTAAAATAACGCAAGGTCTTACGGTACCGCTTGCACAAAGCTATGATGTTGGGGTGTTCGATGTCACTGGTACTGTCACTGGTGAAGTCATTGATGACAAGCTCCTCGAGGTCGAGGCAACTGTTGGCAAGGTGCATAACTTCCGGGGCACGACTGTTAGCCCCTCGAAAGTCAAAATTCAGTTGTTTTAGGTGGGGAAGTTGCCGATGGCAGAGGTAGTTTAAAAATTCACAACCACGTAGGCCTGCGATACATCCATGAAGTTTCAAGTGTTCGATCTCAGTACAGTTATCCATTACTGTCTCCAAGACAGATGACTCAATACCGTAAGGTTCACTGTCTTTCCCTAGACACAAGTAACGAATCTTGTGATTGTGCTGGCTAACCTCTTCTAAGATTGTCTCCATGTTATTGTAGTAGCCTATTATGAGGTACTCTAGCAACGGCGCGCGCCTGAGAAGCTTGATCACAGTCTCAGCGCTGACTACGCCCTCGAATAACTTTAATTCTTTATAGAGCAAAGGGTCTTTACACAAATCCTCCCAATGCGTACATACCTCAGCAACTGTCTCGCACAGAAACGTGGGACTCAGGTACGAGAACACGTTCAGGAGAATCTCTTTAGGGAGGCTATCTATGGTTGTGACTGTGGCCATCTTCTTAGATCCTCTCTAGACTTTCAAACTCGATTACCGTTTATTAAACACAAAACGAGATGTCAGAAATATTTTTAGAATCGTGGTATTTTGTGTGAAAACACTCGCAATAATGCAATTAATTTGTTTTGATCACTGCCTTCTATAGATGTTGCTCGTGGCTCCGGTTCTCTACCACGTGCTACATCTAGGAGGCAGTGGTTTTGATTATTTGAATCTTTTTAGCACGGTCCCTTAGATGTTTTGTACTATTCCAACATCTTTGGTGGTTACATCGTAGGAGGTGCTATTTCTTTTGCGAATGCATGTTTGAGAGACGAGCATCCCAGTTGAGTTTCGTAACCTAACCGGGGTTACGTTGCACTATTACACTATTTTTACCTTAAATCTTTCATTACACACCCAAAAGATCGTGTTTTACACAGTCAATCAATCTAAATTTCTAATCTTCTAAGTCGTATCAAAAACATCCTTGATATAATGTCTGCATATTGATGGCCTAGGCTAGCTTATAGCAGTTCTTTCTATGTGATTACTACCCTTGGCCTACCATAACAATGTCAAGAATAGGGCATGGCCATTCTATACTTACCGAGCCTACATCATAATCTGGACATCTACTGTCTATGCATTTAATCAAAAACAAATATTTTAAGTGGTTTGTATTAATTTTTTGAACAACAAGCACTTATATCTGCCTATCAACACCTGTTATGAGTTGAATAAATTAAATTGCAAAATTTAATCTAGAAGAATCATAAAGAGTTTAGTCCTAATATGATTTTCACCCAATATGTATACAAAAACATTGCATGTATACAATGTTGAAGAATGAAATAATTAAATGAAACTGAAACTTGTGAAACGTAGCATTAGAAAATATTTATAAACAAACATTGTAGCAAGGTATAGATATCACTGCATGTGATAAGTTTGTTTTGCTTCAAATACTCATTGTTTCAGCTAAAACAATTAGCAGAAAAATTCGGGTATATTGTTTTTCTACCGATTTGGTTTTGAGGTTTGTAATAGGCCTAAGAATCGTGTTTCGTGTGGACTGTGGAGTCTCGAAAACAAGCTTGACCATTATCATAAAAGAAGCGCTTTAAAAAAGATTTAAAATATAAGCAGATGTGAAAAAATAGAGTATTTTACAACAGAATCGTAAATTTGAACATACTTTCCATAATATGTTATGTAAGTCTGTAGCATAATGTAAACATGTAATATTTTGCTTTGTTAGTTTGAAGTGTTTAATATGTTTTAATACTTTCCGAGTATGCGATGAGTATTATGCTGCCCTGATCAAACAATGTGTTCAAGATTTCGAATATAAAATTTAATAGTTTTGAATAGACCCACCCTACGTAGGCAGACGTGGTACAGTTCAAATATCTTCGTATACATTTATGTACTTTGTTTATTGTATTGTACTCCTTGTAAATAAGTTTTCATAACATAATAGGATAGATGTTAAATAAATAAAATAATAAGCCAATCCATAAGTGCTCGTTTAACACGAGTAGCAGGAGGGTGTTCTGCAGTAGGAGAACTCGCCAAGCCTCAGGGAGACCCACACTTCCCGCGTCAGATTTCAACCCGCTAACAAGGCTACCACCACAGCCGCACAAATACACACACATACACACACTCTCTCGTACTTACACTCACACTCACACTCACACTCACACTCACACTCACACTCACACTCACACTCACACCCACACTCACACTCACACTCACACTCACACTCACACTCAAAACTCACACTCGCACTCGCACTCGTACTCGCACTCACACTCACACCCACATAGTACTAAACAATACAACCTCGCTAAATATCTCGTTTATGTAGAATAAAATAATAATGATAATAATAATAAATAAAAAATAAAAATAAAAAAATAAATAGATAAATAAATAAATATGTAAATAAATAAATAATACGAATTAATTCTCAATCAAACAACTGTGTGACGAAGACAATGAAAAAGAAGAACGAAAGAAAGAAAGAATAAAAATTTTGATACTCGTACTAGCTTTACTTGATTACATTGGCGGTAGAAATAAATAAAAACTAATTGCAAATACAATAAATTTATCAACCAATGGGGGCCCCCACCTAAGTAGAGTCTGACCAATCCATGGAAAATAAGAAATATATTTTATAAAATAAAAAACATTAATTTTGTATTGAAAAAATAAAATATAAACAAGTAACAAATTAAGATAAAAAAGATTTTTTCTATGTGAAGTGTGGGTGTGGTTCTGATTGTGGGGGGGATTACATTTGAAATTATGCCTGCCCTCAGTTCTATGGTCTGAACTTTCCCTCCGTATGAGCTAACGAGAACGGAGAACAATAATGTTTAATGTTTTACTTATTTATTTATTTTACGTCTATCCTATGTCCAGTCATAGAAACTTATTTACAAAGGATGACAATGAAACAAACAAGGATTACATAAATCCCCACTAAATAATAAACAGAAATAAACAAATTTCAAATTCATGACATTACAGCAACAATGTACAATAAGTCAACTCAATAAGACAATATTATCTAAGATAGTGAGTAAAATCATGCCTCCAAGTTGAGAGATTTTTATGTGGAGTGGCGAGCTATTATTAGATGCTTCGTCAATAGGAATAAAACAATCGCCACAATTTGTTGCTGATTTGTTTTGCGATAGAGGTAGCTCACCAGCTAGACGCGAGACTTTAAATGTAAAGGAGGTCGCTGATTCTATGCATTAGTCACTAGTAATCCTGACCGAAGTTAGGTGTTTATATGCTAGGGTTTCTTTTGAAGTCACAAGAGAGTTAACCAGCCCCTGGTACAAGTCCTTGAAATATTATAGTAAGGAGGCATATCTGGGTAGATTATTAACAAAAAGTGTATGTATGAAAAAAGGCTTTTAAACCATCTCATTCCATATTATTATGTGTCCTTCCTCACCAACCCCAGATAACAGTTTAGAGCCTCTATTATGTCATCCTGTGCCCCGTCATATTTAAGGCATATAAACAGAGAAAGGCATTTATGGTGACAAAGAAGACCAATTTCGTTTTTGTTATGCCAAAAGGCAAAAGGCGGTGAATTGAAAGTGGAAATAATCCAACATTTTCTTCAAAGAAATGTATCTTTTAAGAGGCATATACATATAGAGACAGAGAGCATATAGCAGACACATTTCAGAGGCAGACTGATGATTTCTGACGCTATAAAGTTTTTTTTTTTAGTGGGAGTTTTAAATAAGGATTCAAAATACACGATACAAAACTTGTATTCTATGTATGGCATAGCTCCACTTGGGTACATTGGTATGTGAAACCTTATTTAATTGTTTTTCTTACGGCAGAATTCGGGGACCTCTGAGCCACCCGGGGCCCTGCTCCTGCGCGCACTGCGCGTACCTATAAATCCGCCTCTGCACCTTAAGGGGGTATTACACAGGGGTCGCCGACAACTAAATACACTTTTTAATTGGGTTTTTATGGTACTGAGTATGCGCACATTCGTTCTTAAGTGAGGAGAACAAATGTGCGCATGCTCAGTAACATAAGAAAACAACCAAAAACTGTAACCAGTTGGCGGCGACCCTAATGTTGTACCCCTTTTAGAGTTAAGGGGACATGTTCGAAAAATGTGTATTCATTTTAATATTGTTCTCGTTCAAGTAGGTATTTACGGTTTAACATGTGGCAGAGGGGAACATTGTTATTACAATATTCCTCCTCCATGTTCTCAACTGTTGCAATCCAAGTCCTCTACGCCCGGGCGCCTGCAACTCGCGTCTCGCCCGTGCCGTGCGGTCTGCCTACCTGTCCGACCGCAGGCGCCACACAATGGCTGCATTGTCTTGTGATTAGCTCGGCTCGGGGGGCGTGGCCTGGGAGTGAGCTACGTGCCCCGGGTTCTAATCCCGCGTGATCACTTCATCGCGCATGGATGGAAACCATTGAAACACGTATGTTGGCTAATACGGCTGTTGTGTATTGTGCAAACAATGGAATCACGGCCATGTATGTTATCATTGTGCGGTTGCGTTGATAGAGATGTTGGGAATGTTTTCTAGAAGAGTTTTACTTTAGAATAGTAAAACGATTTTTTTAAACCGTGACTTCTTGTACAAATAATTAGGATTTCGCAAGGTTTTTAAAGAAATTCGTTGATTATTGTTTTTAATGTAATCAGCTGGATCAATGTGGTCATCCAACAGTAGTTGGTCAGCAGCCAAATATTGGGTTTCTCTCTCAGCTTTCAGGTTACATTTCACATCTTTCTGAATTTGATTTAATATAAATTTAGTTTTTTTTTTATTGAACTTGATAAATAAAATACTGTGAGACTAATAGGTGAATAAAGACTATTCCAAGCAAACAGTAACCCAGGCTAAAATTCAAATTATTTACCATATTGCCTATATATTCACATTTACCTTTTCTTCTCACGATTTTCTCACCGTAATGAAAAGAGTTGTAATTTAACTTCCAAAGTCAGGACATTTAAAACGATACAACAAATTATCGGGCACACCTAAAACACAAACATTTATTCGTGTTTTAACACTGTACCCCTATGTCGTATTAATATGTTATATAATATTATAAGGATACAATTTTTCGTGAATCAACTTTCAAAATACCCATGTATGATAAAGGTCAAGGCGATTTACTATGTATTTAAGCTTTGGAAATAAAACTTTATTGTAAATGTAGTGTATATTGTGCAATTTGAATTTTAGTCATTGAACACTTAAAAGTTGCATTCATAATATTGATAAATAAATAAAAACGATGTCTTGTTGCTTTGATGTGTATAAAATTTGAATAACAAAATAAATAACAAAATAAATAAATGTTTTATTTATTTATTATGGTTGCGTACGCCTAAATAATACAGGTGAAGAGTTGTTGAAAAGAGTTCGCCAGGTGCATTTCAATCAGTGCATTTACTAGCCCCATCAAGAGAGAATAGGACCTCAGCAACATGTTATTTTCAACATCAAGTCTTTCCATCTTTAGCCATGCATGCGTAAATTCTTGTTCTACAGATTACTCTATTTATTACTAACACAGAGCTCTTCTAAACACAATGCATTATCGTCGGCATTTTAGCAAAAACCTAGCTAACAAAGAAATGACAGCTAGACATTCATAAAAGTATAATCTAGATTTTCTATGGCATGGAGAAATTTACATGTCCGTGTCCAGTGAGCATCATTGTCGAGCCATCAGAGTTAGCTTTGGTACGAGTAATTCATAACGCGCGTCATTGAACAACGCGTCAAGGATGCTAATAACATACCCACACGCCTTTGACTTCGCCGTCCAAAGATGACGTTTACAGCACTCTACTTTATTACTTAACTGAAATTCGCGCCACCCAAAACGACTTGTTTATTTAATTATTATACATTTCCACGCGACAAGACCCGAATAGAATATCAAATTTTTAATGTCACTATAAAAATAACATAAAATTTGTTTATTTTATTTATACAATTGGGAAAACATGGACTTCAAGGTAATTCCCAGTCGACTCATTACAAAGAATTGTCTGGGGGAATATTTTCGCTGGGCGTTTCGAATTTCAACTATTTCCGGTCATTTTTCAAACGTTTAGAATTAAGATCGGTTTGTGTTGTACGTTAGAGGTTGATAAATGGTGATGAGGTTGATTTCAATGAATTGTGTTCGAAGGGGAAAGTCTTGGAGTGGATTAATGATTCCTGGTCTGGGCGATGACCGATCGGTCCCTGGAGGAGGATGGAGATGTTGGCGAGGACCCCTCGAGGACGGGAGCGGCGATGGTGAAAGTGAAACTTGTGATGTCACGATGTCGCCAAACTAGAGGGAGGTGTGCTATACTGGTAGGTGTAAGGACGGGGCAAGGGTAGTGGGGTAGGACATGGGGCAAAGTGGAAGAAGACGAAGACGATGACGATGACGATGACGAAGACGAAGACGAAGACGAAGACGAAGACGAAGACGAAGACGAAGACGAAGACGAAGTAGAAAGGGAACGAACGACAACGAAACAGGGAATGACAACGTCAACAATAGTAATGATAACGAAAACGAAATCGTCGACAATGAAGGGTACAATGTCAGAGACGACAGATTGTTTTATTCTAGGCATAAAAAATTTGATAAATCGGCATAATACTTGCAAGAGGCAATGCACATTGATAAGGACGTGGAGTGAGTCGGGTGGAGGTGGGATCGAGTGAGAGCTGCAGTTGGTGTTGATAGGGGATGGAAACTGGAAAGACAGAGATAATAAAATATAGAAGCGAACGAGTCCTGATTATCATAGCAATCATTCATGAATCATGATGAAATTAAAATACACAAATTAATGTTGTGAACGCAAATACTTATTTAAGGACAACATTTAATGTGGTTAAAAAACTTAAATACATGGTCATCTAAAAAAGGTATGTTACGGGGTTATAAAACAATTTCGTCGGTGGTTACATATAAAGAATAAAATAGGTCTACACGTACATTTTCTGTTTATGGCTTATGACCTACTACAGAATAATAATATATTTTATCTATAGCAGATGGTATGCGTAAGTCTACAGCCAACCTATATACAACGTCTAAAAAATCCAAGTTAAAGCAAATAACTTCCGACGGCTGCATAACTATGCATGTTGATGTTGTTGAGCAACTATACACGAAAATGCTGTAAATCCATTTTTATACTTTTTCCTCTTCCACTTTACCCATAAATTGTGCTCGTCCAATTCAACAAACGATCCCTTGTTCTCTTGCAAATCTACTCTTCATAACCGACAGTGTTGGCTCGGGCGCTAAGCGCTCGACTCTGATTCGGGAGGTCCCGGGTTCGAATCCCGTCGAGACCGGCAATCCTGACTGAAGGTTTTTTCCGAGGTTTTTCTCAGTCGTTAAGGCGAATGCAAGGGATTGAGTCCTCTAAAATAGCCCTCGGACATCCCTTCACAATTTCCTATCCGCACATACCTAGTTCACCTGAAGAGGGGCTAATTGCACCCTATAACAGGTTTCCCACGGTAAAAATTTAAAAATTTACTCTTCATAAGACGTGTTTCAATAATAATGCCTTTTTCTTCATATTCAAAAAACAAACAAAAAAATTGCCGCTATAATCGATAATGAATTATTTTAGTGAGAACATAGAGGAAGCTTCAACCCCTAGGCACTTAACAGTTCAACCAAAAGAAGAACCACTATTTTTCAAACTTGATAAGAAACTGATATTTTCCCTATAATCCAAGGTAATTGGCTTACCTTTGTTCACAAATATTATTTTACTTCTCACGATTTTCCCATCGTAAAGAAAAGAGTAGTACAATGCAAAACAAATATAAAATCCAGCGCGATCAGAGTTATAGAACAAGGGTTTCCCGATGCCTGGGCAGATGTCCTTATCACTAGACCACCGAGGCAGTTACACTAATTATTTCTGGTTGTGTATGGAGCTGTTTCACGCTTACTTCAATCTAGAAATGTCATTTTGCGTAACTGAATCTTCAAACGTAACATATTAAATGTAAATTATGGTCCTGGTCTAAAAGTCTTCTGCTGGTGCCGGGACATGGGACACATATACTAGCACCCGGTACTCGGGCCTTGGTGAGTCATGATCTGACTGATGGACAGATATAGAGCGAGCTATCTGACTGCATCTCAGCTACCAGGCTTGGTTGAAGCTAGGTGGTCCTCACTCTACAGGACAGTCTACACTATGTTCAGGAGTGCAGCTGTCCCCATCGAGTCAATCTTTCCGGACATATTTATCTATATTAGTTATATCATAACATGTATCTTTAGTTGATAAGCATAGTAGTAGCAACCCCCCCCCCCCCCCCCCCCCCCCCGGGGAAACCTAAACCTACTGAGATAATTGCTTCACAATTTTTTGTTTGTTTTGTGTAAGATTTTGTCTGTTTGATAACTCTCTACCGGACTGAAGTCCACTCCAATAATGATGACATTTTCAGGGAACCTTCAAAATCTCTGAACTAAAATATGCCACCTGTTTGGGTGGCACGTGCACGTGGAATGCCTGAATTTTGACAAATCGAAGGTTTACTCAAATTTTCATCAAGGTCGGGGTAGCCGTTTGTCCTGTAGAGAGAGAACAGTCGGGCAATAAACATAAAACCGAAAAACAATTTATTTTTTATGTGTTTATATATTAATTTTAGATAAGGATGAAAGACACATAGAGAACCTCATAGACAAATTGGAGTTTCTGCTGCTTACACTACGCTCATCCAATAAGATGTTTGTATGATGCACCCTGAAAGAGTATTAGAAGAAAAGTGAAGTGTCCTATGCTGACATTAGAGAGTCACAGACGACTCAAGAGATCCAACAGACAGCGGCGGAATAACTGGTCACATTCACTCAGATACGTTGCGTGTGATCTCTAAGGGGGTTGTTGGGCACTTCGAGAATGTAGTTTAATTTAAAACGAAATAGTTATGTATATGAGTCCAAATCATTGAAAGGACAAGGACAAGGATAAGGAGCGGGAGAAATGCGGTTCCTTTGCGTGCGTCCTATACATCGTATCGTGCTCCCCTTGTATACGACCTACCAGTGCTGGTGTGACTCCTGCACCTGACTTTGATCGCCCTTCTTGATACAACACAACGCAAAGCAGGAGCGTTTCTAAATTTAAAGAAAATACTTTCCATAAATCGTACCAGAATTTAAGGTAGGGGACTAGGTAAATGTTTTGGGGGGGATTTTATTGTTTAATTTTTGTATTTAATATGGAACTGCCATTGTTCGTTGCTCTATAATTCTAAATACGATTTTTCGAGTGATGATCTCGGAAAAAATAAAACTATTTAATTGTATTTCCAAGCCTCATTGCAAAAATGCGATTTTCAGTAATGGACAGTTCACAATTATTTATTAAAATGTAATTATTGGACATACACTGTTCTTTTAAGAAATACTTTTTTTAATCTTAACAGAACAGTGTATGTCCAATAATTACATTTTAATAATCAATTTACCTGTTCTACTAGTTTCTTATTTAATACACACAATTATTTATTGTGACTCGTTGCAAGGACAACTTATAAATCTAAAATATACCATAACAATCATAATACAATGTTGGTGGATTTTAAGTCGATTACAGACTTTACAAAACTACAGCATAATCCAGGATTTGAACCCGGAACCTGCATTTGAAGCAGATAACGTAAACGCAAAACGAGAAATATTTGACAAAATATGAATGTTTGAGGTCGTGTTCGAGCCTGGGTTCGAACTCGGGCCACCCAGAGCAGCGCCCGTGCTCGAATCCCTCACAAAGCCACCGCCATGCAACATTCCAAGTGAAGGCGATAATAGCCGCGCGGCGGTGTGTCTGATCCAGTGTGCAGTGACATTCCTACCGCGAGATCTAGATGGGCGTGGCAGTAGCACACTCGTCTTATCTCTCCAATCAATACCATCAAACATCGTTCGAAGGAATGCCAAGATTTCAATTACTCAGATTGCCTAACTCTGTCTTGTTAGTGGGGATTGGAGCCACGACGTTGATTGCTACTGGGCTTCTGTGGTGGTGGTCTAGTTTATATGCGTGAATGTGGGGTCCTGACTCCAAGCACACACGCAGAGGATTAGCACCATTATTATAATAGAAGAGGCCACGACCAAGTTGTCTTCTCAAACACAACTTTATAATATACTGTGAAATGTAATACGACTGATACAAAAGTAAAAATGGTCAATCTCATAGATTACGTTATAATGTTTAAATGGTTAATAAAAATACGTTATTGTCAATGAAAATTTCCTTATATTAATAATACGAAAGATGAATTTTTTAGACACAATTAACTAATCAATTAGTAACTAGTAAAGTACTAAGAATTAACTCAGCTTGGACCCATTGATTGTTTAAATTTTCATTAAAATATCTATAGGATTGCCATATTTTATGTTGTATCACATTTTGCACTATAGTTATACACAATAAGTAGCTGGAGTACGTACTCGCATTCTCAGAGCATTTGGCGGCCATTAGTGAATAAACAAATAAAAGATGGCCGAATATTATGCTTGAAATAGATTGTGCTATAGCTAACAGCTCCCAACTTGGGTATAGCTCAGAACAATTTGCATCATTAATCTTTTTTTTAAACGTTATTGCATTTTGAAAAATATTCAACCCATTCCTGTTGTCCAATATTTAGTAGGTATTTTTAATAAGTACCATTACTTTTCATCTTAAAACATGAATTTATTTGTGAGAGAGCAGGGTACACATCCAAATTTGACTTGAAGGGATATTCACCCGCTAAACTCAAAAAACATATTTCATTCAGGCTAGCTAGCTATGAATTTAGAAATTAACATAAAAATTATTGGGTCCACCATTGACCCCCAAAATATTGTCAAACTTGGTATTTTTCGAGATAGGTCCCATCAGCAAAAATCTCCCATAAGAAATATCATGGGGACGATCTTTATGCCCCGTGACCTTGGAGGATTTTGACCCAAAAAATATTGGCCATTATTGACATATTCTACAGCCTTTTCTGTAAATCCTCTATATTTTGTTTTGTAATTTGGCCAAGTATTTCGGTGAAAATATGCTGATTACCAAGAAGGGGTGGGATTTTGGAATGCATATTTTTGCGTGTTTGAGTGTATATTTGTGCACAGTTTCAAGACACGATGTTATAAAGGGCCATTTTAGATTGGTATGATGCTCTTTTATCTATGCGGAACAAAAAAGAAGCAGTTTCCCAAAACGCCAATGTTTGCTATTTTTTTGGATCAAACAAATTTAAAAATTTGTCTAAAATTACAGTCACAAGATTAGAAAAAATGGGGGTAATAGCCCCGTAAGAGTTTGATAAAACGAAACCTAAAGAATTCTGGTTCTGGAGCCAAAAAAATGTTTTTTCCCGCCTTTGTCCAGCTAGCACAAATACGGAACTCCGAAAAGACTGAAAGTGCTTGTTCTCTATTTTGATTTTCAAATGTTACAACTACCCGTTGCCCACAGTCCGATTCCAGTGCGTTAGACCATAAAAAACGCGAGCATGTATATTGAGGCACGTCCCCACTGAAGAACAGAGCCAGGTTTACCTCGCACCTGGACACACAGGGATTTTGTCGTCTGCTGCTGTCCTGCCTATCCGGTATGTTAGGTGATTTTTAAGGGTAGAGATTATACCTAAGCCAAATATCAATTATCTTTGATCCTCCCTTCGATCCTAGGGCTAAATCGACAGATCCGCGCTGTAACTTGTATATTTACCACTTCCGCCCCTCTACCATGGCTGAATATGAAGGTCATGGATTTGATGGATTCCATTGGAATAAGAGCCCAGTTAATAGCATTCGTTTTACCTAGGGTACACGGTTGAGTCCGTACTCGTTGTCTACCAAGGTTGGCAAGACACGTTTCAATTCAGAATAAAGATTATCTATCACTATGAAATGTTCAAGTTATTTTCTATAGATCCAATGAGATTCATCGTACTACGCACGGCTAAGTTATGATACGGTGAAATAATATTTCGCTAAGTTTGAAATATTAGGTTTTGAATATTTCGAATTTAATCGAAAACACCAGTGGTCAAAACTTTTAATTTTTATTACAAACAGAGTTTTTTAAACTTCGATTGTATCTGGAATAATTAGAATCCCACGGGAGTGTTTCACACTTACCAAAGTGAGCAAGACACTTGCTATTCCACAAAAGGGTTTAAATGGGCAAATATAAAAAATAATAATTAAAAACTTAAAACATATAATACGCATATATGGTAGTTCCATGCAACGATATCAATGACAGTATGTTACCATCCATTCGCCAATATGTTAACAACATTTAACGTTACAGGACCGATCTAAGCGTCTCTATTGGCTATGCGTCCAGGAATGTCCAGACTCAGTTCGAACACAAATGGAATAATAAAACTTCTGGATTGTGAAGATTAAGAGTAACTGGAAGTAGACAGAATGAGATCGCGCGTCTAACATGCATCAGAGCCCGCAGCTATGGGTTGATCACTTCTGCCAGTGGTACTGTTTCTTGCACCAGTGGTTTACGTGTTTCATCCGGGTATGTTATCCGGGAAATTTCGCTTCTTTTAGTTAAGACTTGATACAGTTAACGTTACACTTCGGCGACCAGGCGCCGTATCGGGCAACAGACGTGCAGAAGACTTATGAAATCCTAAACTTACTTATTTAAAAATCAGTATTGTATTATCATTATTTTAACTAGGCCGATTCGCGATCGCCTTGTATATTCGCGTTGATGGATGACCGTAAAATATAATGCACCTCTCTACATTCATACACTCGAAAAAAAACGTGATAGTGCAAATTTCACGAGACAAATTTATTTGATTCTACCACAAAATAAGGCATATTATCTAAGCTTACATTTGTCGAATGTTCCATGAATGTTATCATATAGTAGTTGTTAAGCAAAAATGTTTATAAAAAAAAATTGTCAAAGATTTTAAATAAAGGGAGAAATACGTTTTCGGTAAAATTCCAATAAAAAATCAAGTACCAATAACTAATCAAGAAAACGGGGAGTACAATAAAAACATTTTTTCATATTAAGAAAACTGTCGTTTCTGAGTTTAAAATCTATGAAATCCATAAAATATTAATTGTTAATATATCTATATATATTATTATATTAATATAACAAAAAGGCAAGAAACAAAAATCACTTTTATGCATACCATTTTATATATTTTATTGTCTTTGTAATTCATGATTCTATTGTCAGATTCCATCATTCCTATACATCCCTCAAACTCATTTGTTCAACTTCATTCCATCCTCAAAAAAATCCACACCAGCCAAAACATTCCACCTCTCCTTTTCTACATACGCATTTGTATATAATAACTAATTGTCAAGAGAAAGATCATGTATTATAATTGTTAGACCTTTCCATTCCCCAGTTGGTCTTTCCCAAATATAGAACTCGCGTCGAGATTAGGTTAAAGGCAATAATCAAATACCCCGCACCTTAAGCGATACGGAGAAGAACCATTTCTATTAACCAGGCATAGTTAAAACGAACCGACTCTAGGGTAGAGGAAAACCACTAAGGTTTTAATTTAAGTTTTTCAGTTCCGCTTAGCGAGGTAGCGAGGATTCTATAGACCCCCGCTCCATGGTGTAATGCGAGTAATTCGGAATCGAAAGCTACTTGAATTAAATTTTATATCAGGGGGGAAGGGGGAATGGTGATACTACGCAGTTGAGGGTGCTGTTCCCTTGTGTGTACGGTGAACACCGGCGATAACAGGCTACACAAAGCAGTTTCCGATATGATTGGTGGAAATGAAATTTATAGGTTCAATGCCACCACCCTGTCATGAATTAATCCGTTCTTGCAAACAAGATTACATAAATTAAAAAGAAAAAAGTATGGATGTGTATCGTATGGGGGTTAAGTAGTGCAATTTGCAGCTCAACAGAGAATCATTCAGTCTGTCATAATAATATATACTTGGCGTGATAACACCTGTGATTAATATTTACCGAAACTTACTTCAAGGAGAGAATGAAGAGAGTCCATTTCAACATAAATAATTGAATTTATATACTTAAACACAACAAAATACAAATATGAATTAAAAAAATAAAAAAATTATTTTGGATTGTTTTTTATCGTATTTGGTTTTAAAACTAAGTTTTTTTTTTTGCCCAAAATTTTTGTTTAAAAAAACCCTTTTTCCAAAAAAAAAAAAAAAAAAAGAAAAAAAAAAA
>JAMZAV010009075.1:0-27446 GCA_024449915.1 Sweltsa coloradensis | reverse complement strand
CTTAAAAAATTTCTAGACTGGGATAATTATCTTTCATATAATCCTGTTAGCTCGATGCGGTGCCTCGTTTAGTGGTAATTAGTAGCTCAATTAATATTCTTCTTCGTTGCCGACACTGCGAGGGCAGAGGGCTACTCTTTCATTATTACTCACATTATTTTACTTCATCTCAGACAACACAATAGTATGGATTAGGACGACGCGGCCTCGCGTAATTTAGTAATTTACAATTATTAAAAATGGGGAATATTATATAATGGGTAATAGCCTAGCCCTAGAATAATGAAAAAATTAAGTGGAAAAGTTTATGAAATATGAAAAATATACCTGCAGGAGGTGAAGTGATATTTATTGGCTATATTTAGATTAATTTGCAAACCTTTTATCTCGTCCCAGCCCCCCCCCCCCCCTCCCCACACCGTGAAAAATAACTACACGTTTTGACATTTTATTACATGTGTTTACTGTGTATAAAATTCAAAATCACAATTTGATATAAAATTTTAACTTTATATAAGAGTGCATTTGCCTCTCGTCTAGTAATCATGTATGTTCGTGTACAATTGAACCAGTGACTCTGAGCAGCTTGTTGTTGAAGACATCGACCAATCAGGTTGCCCGATCAATCTGTTGGGTCAATTAGCCTCATAACAACACAACAGTCCGATATTTATATTTCGGTTCAGAGCATCACACCACTCATGTCTAAAACATGCACAACTTTAGTTTTAAATCTCAAACTACAATGTTTGTTTTTTGACCGATTTTCAGTAAAATTATTATCATTTCTATGTAATCTGGTGGCGCTCATAGGGCGAACGCTGTTAGGATTTTTTGGAAAGACTGGGAAAAAAAGCTTTGAGATTTGATGTCATCCTATGTGGTGGTGGCACCTAACCTTATCGAACGAATTAGGGTTGGCTTGGCCTGCTTTAAATCTAATAATGTTCACCACTGAAATTGAAAATCAGCTGTGAGTGTGAGTAACGTGACTTGAGTGGGTATAGACTCTAAATACGGGGGGGTGTTTATTTATTTATACCCCGATCTGCTGGGGTGCTTTCCGCTTGATCCGAGCCGCTCCGAGCGCGATGTAATTATAACCCTCGTTATCGATTATCGGAAAGAGTCTCCTTCCTATTTATTCTGGTCACTACGCGCTGACCCGTGAGAACTCGTTAGCCACGGTGCCTCCTAGTTAGTGATGTGTCGTCCAGTGATGGGGAGAAACTTGAGATGTCCAGGTCGCAGGGTCCAAACATGAACACATTTCCTCATTTCACTTGTTTCATACTATTCCTTATAAGATGTTGTAGCTTTCACGACTTCTCGTGTGAGATCTGGACGATCTTTGGGATGTTGCGTCGTGTGAGGCCTGCTCGACGTTTCGCTTCCTTGCTGGCGGCTTCTTCAAGTGAGACCTCAGTCTTGAAGATGCCTCCAGCCGAGGCGGCGAAACGTTGAGCACTGCCTCATCATCGGCCCAAGGATCAACCAACTGCTGCTGACCTGTGTGTGTAAGCTTTGTTACTGGCGCTGGTTAACAAAGGAGGAGACGAAACACTTATTGAAGTGCAAATACTCCCTCCGCGGGGGGGTTATAAGACGGTAGTTTGAACACACTCTTTGGGAAATCAAGAAAGCCAACGCTATAATATGTAAAACCAAAGATGATCCTTACTTATTTTGTTCAGCACATAAATGTCAATCATTTTACATCTTCTGCAGAGCGCTCACCTCGCACAATGAGAGTTCCTGATCTCCTTTTGTAGAGGGTGTAAACGTCGATCATCTCAACAAACTATGATTGCACCGTCATCTTCTCAATGAAACTGCCGAGCAGTGAGTAGGGGGGAGAGTGAGCGCTCTGCAGGGGATATTGTAAATAATGATTGACATATTATTGTATGTACTTTACACATTTGGCAGTTAGCAAATACATATTCGCTCGGCCAAAAAGCTACCGACGTATATGAAACTTTGCAAAGTTAAAGTTGTCAATAAAGCATACACGGACAGCCCTGCAGTCGTAGATTTTCAAAATTTTGTCTTAAGAGTGCTGTTTTAACCCGTGGGAATTTACGTAGAGAGAGAGAGAGCATGCTTTACCGGACTCAAAAGGCAGGACTAGCGATATTCCAATCATGATTTTTGAGCCAATAACAGCGCGGGCGAGCTATATGATTCACAGTCACCCGAGATACGTGTTACGCTGTGCACTCGCTGACTGACTGAGAGGGTCCCACTGCGCATAGACCCCGCAAGTTACACGAGTGAATAATTGTAGCTTGTTAGTTGTTTCAAACACAATCACTTCGCGATTGTCTACGGTATTTTATTATACTGCACGTCTTTAATTTCTCATTCCCAATAGAATATGATTATTTTATTACACATATTATTAGGACACTATTATTCGTTATACTGGAAATACGAGTGGCAATTAATAAAACAACGAATAAAAACTAAAAAAATGTAACCTGGTACTGCGTTTGTCTTGAGCGACTTATTGTGAATTACGAATAAAGAAAACGTGGAGACACAAGTGGAATGGTGGCAACCATGTCAAGGTGAAGGAAGATAAGCAGTGTTAGGAACTATCAAATTCAATTCATTTTGCAATCATAAGATATGTTTTGTTTCCCGCTTCTTACATCGCGGTTAATAATCAATCGTACTCAGCCGACCAAGACAAGAGGACGTATAATCTAAGATTAGTACAAATTAAATCGAATACTAAATAAATTTGATTCTCAACAATAAGCGTTCTGGTCGTTCGTATGGTGTAGGAGGGGGATAGTGCTGCGTGGCTGTTTACAATAAACAGATCCTCATATACATTGCAGATAGAATTTTGTGCTGTGTGTGAATTTTGTGTCGTTTTGATAGATTGAGAGTTTTCCCTTACATCTTCTTCCCATAGTATCCAAATACGCATTTACAGGAGTAAAAATTACACACACACGTAATTTTTTTTCACACGCCGTAAACTTTCTCACATTTCACTAGCAATACTCGCATTTTCTACAATTACATTTACCACCTCCCTTACCAAACTCAAAACAGTAGGTGAAGATAATAAATCAAGTGCACAGTCATTTAATCGTATCAGTCAAGAATTTTGTGCTGTGTGGTGAATTTTGTGTCGTATTTGATAGATTGAGAGTTTTCCTTACATCTTCTCCCATAGTATCCAAATACGCATTTACAGGAGTAAAAATTACACACACACGTAATTTTTTTCACACGCCGTAAACTTTCTCACATTTTCACTAGCAATACTCGCACTTCTACAATTACATTTACCACCTTACCTTACCAAAACTCAAAACAGTAGGTGAAGATAATAAACAAGTGCACAGTCATTAATCGTATCAGTCAATAAACGTAGCTCATATGCCACATAGACCAAGTACTCGATCAAGATATAGAATAATATATGCGCTACCGGTCGGAGGCAGAATCGCTTTTTTCAACCGCTTGCAGACCTTCAGTGCTCCCAGGGATAACATCGAAATGACTAGCCGAAAAATTATGCAATTTTGGGAGAAGTTAGATAATTGTATAGTGTTTGCAACATATTGAACATATTGCTTTTTTTTTTACAATTTTGCACCAAAAAAAATCAAGAAATACGACAAATTTGGATAAATTTACGTATTTTACGTATTTCTTTTTTGTTTTTTTTTTGCAGAAAATGGGGGAAACAATTAACGTTCTGTACAAAACGTTGCAAACATTATACAATTATCCTACTTCCCCCAAAATTGCATAATTTACCTTACCTTACCAAACTCAAAACAGTAGGTGAAGATAATAAACAAGTGCACAGTCATTAATCTTTATCAGTCAATAAACGTAGCTCATATGCCACATAGACCAAGTACTCGATCATAGATATAGAATAATATATGCGCTACCGGTCGGAGGCAGAATCGCATTTTTCAACCGCTTGCAGACCTTCAGTGCTCCCATGATAACATCAAAATGACTGGCCCGAAAATTATGCAATTTTGGGAGAAGTTAGATAATTGTATAGTGTTTGCAACATATTGAACATATTGCTAATTTTTTTCACAATTTTTCACAAAAAAAATGAAGAAATACGACAAATTTTATAAATTTTACGTATTTTTACGTATTTTCTTGTTTTTTTTTTTTTTTGCAGAAAATGGGGGAAACAATTAACGTTCTGTTCAAAACGTTGCAAACATTATACAATTATCTAACTTCTCCCAAAATTGCATAATTTTACCTTACCTTACCAAACTAAAAAACAGTAGGTGAAGATAATAAACAAGGGCACAGTCATTTAATCGTATCAGTCAATTAACGTCGCTCATATGCCACATAGACCAAGTACTCAATCATAGATATAGAATAATATATGCGCTACCGGTCGGAGGCAGAATCGCATTTTTCAACCGCTTGCAGACCTTCAGTGCTCCCATGATAACATCGAAATGACCGCCCGAAAATTATGTAATTTTGGGAGAAGTTAGATAATTGTATAGTGTTTGCAACATATTGAACATATTGCTAATTTTTTTCACAATTTTCTACCAAAAAAATCAAGAAATACGAAAAATTTAATAATTTTACGTATTTTTACGTATTTTCTTTTTTTTTTTTTTTGCAGAAAATGGGGGAAACAATTAACGTTCTGTTCAAAACGTTGCAAACATTAAACAATTATCTAACTTCCCCCAAAAAATTGTATAATTTTCGGACCAGTCATTTTGATGTTATCATGGGAGCGCAGAACCATTACGTTTTGGTCAAACTTTAACGTGAAAGAGACATATCGGAAATAAAGTAGATTTGAATAGATTTAAATAAATTCCCGTGTTCAATACCACATGAATACTTATACGATACGATACGATACTTATTATATACATCATGAAAATTCCACCACAGTCGTTTGTCCGCTGGAGAGCAAACGAAACATAAACACCACATACTATACAAAAATATAAACAAAACACGAGCTATTTTCTCAAGATTGACATATTGGAGTCTTCATAACGCAATTCCAATAATAATAATTTTTTTATTATTACTCGATGAACGTATCTAGGGAAAGGAACACATCAATAATTGTTGCAAAAATACAGCTGCTGTTTAAAAGGATTTGCATTCGAATCGAAAACATAGCCAATTTCCATAATGAATTGCTTGATGATGGCTTGTTGCCCGCTCGATTTAATTACATTTGTATCATACTATATATCCGATATTGGAATCAAGATTGCACTTTTATGGAAATCAATCCAAAAAATTTTAAAAAATATATCCACACATTTTCTACATCTGCGTCATTGTAGAAGCGTAAATGATGGATTAGGGGAGAAAACAAATGACGAAAGAATTAAGCAATATGACAATATTTTGACTTATGAGACTGATTGAAGGAAGGTCATCAATAAAATCGAAACATTTGCAATTACCTACTATTAAACTTTAAAAATTTAAATTTAAAAAATCATACCATGGGGATGGCCAAGTTTGAAAACGGAAAAATGGAAATAACACAATTTTTACAGCAACAAGGCAAGTTATCTCAAGAATGTGTGTAGGACGTCAGTGCGACGGTGCGACTGTGTGATTCACTTATTGGTGTGACCGAAAGTATTACATTACAACGCGGGGAACGTTATCTGTGTTGGCCTCTCACAACACTCATTCAAGGTCAAATACAAGTAACAAGTGCGTGTATTGAGTTCGTCTCCCGCTACCGAAAAACATCACTCCGACGTCGTCATTTTAATAATATTCGGAGTTCGGCGCGGAGTTCGGACACAAGTTGAATAATTTGAATGAAAATTTCAATATCCTCTTTCACCTTTCGTCAAAAAGTTCACATACTTGGTGATAGCCTGAGGTAGGAAGGAAAACTGATCACTGCACTAAGTGACTTCGAATTTTTGGTATGAGAGGGGTTTTCATGTATGCATGTATCGGGTTTCTTCGGGCTTATGACAATACTATGAATATTATAATAATCAATAGATAATACGCACTATAGACATGCACGACTGCCATGTTATTGTTTAAAATAAAAAAACTTCGAATTTCGTTTACATAATATCACACCCATTAATCGAGATAAATAAAAAAATTTAAAACCTGAAAATAAGTGTGCCACAGTTACAAGATAACTTATAACTGTCTTGATCGAGACCAAATTATTGAATTCTATTACGTCTTACAAATGTATCTCAAGTGAGTGGCTCGTTATCTATTGGAGAATAGATGGTTGTTGATGTTTGCGAGAGTGTTATACGCGGAGTGTGAGGGGAAACTGGTTGCTGACGATAAACAGAGCATCACACATGTCTTCATTTATTTATTCTCAATATGCTTTTTAGCGAATCAAAGGCGCCAAGGATTTCCCCACATATTTTATTTTCACCTTCACCACCACCACCACCACCACTCGTCGTCAACATAGTCACCCACCGAACGGGATATTCCTTTAACAAAATTTATAATGCCAAAGCAAGCGCTAGGTGAAGAAAAAAATCAATATTTTCTAATCAGTTAATGAACTCAGTTAATATACCAAACATATCCAGTTCGTACACCGTCTTATGAGCTAGATGTTTGTGGTTCTAAATAGATGATCCGATGCAACTCAAGACGATGAGTGGATACGGTGGAATGGAGAGTAGGCCTACGTTAGATTATTACTTTTAATGTCATCGAACCCGCGTCCCTTTGGTGCCATAATATGCTTATCATACCTGCGCACTATGTGTGAACCACCATAAATGGCATCTTATAGCCTATTATAAATGAAATAAAATGCATGCTGGATAAATAAAATTACTTCCTAAATGATCAAGGCTGTCCGCGGCTCCGACACAGATCCGAAGCGCACGACTCCTATAAATAATACCGATAATTAGATCGAATCCTAGGTAAGATATGGAAATTTTGAATTGATATGATTTTGATAAATCATGATCATGTCCAATACATTCAAAGAGACAGTAAGCATCAAGCTCAACTCCAAAAGTACCAAGAAATCATAATAATATAATAGTATTAAAATTACTCGTTTAATACTTTACAATATGAACACTGACTGTACAATAATGGCCTCTCGGCATGGGAATTGTTTAAAACACGCCCTAGACCCGACTTGAAACATAAAAACTGCAGAGAGCGCCCCGGTCGGAGGCGGAATCACATTTTTTAACCGCTTGCAGACCTTCCGTGCTCCCATGATAACATCGAAATGGATAAACCGAAAATTATGCAATTTTGGGAGAAGTTAGATAATTGTATAATGTTTTCAACGTATTGATCAGAATGTACTATTTTTCCCCCATTTTCCACCAAAAAAAATCAAGAAGTACGTCAAATTTTCCGATTTTCACGTATTTTTTTGTTTTTTTTGGCAGAAAATGGGTTGAAAAAAGTGCATTCTGATCAATACGTTGCAAACATTATTCAATTATCTAACTTCTCCCAAAATGGCCCTAATTTTCGGTCCAGCCATTTCGATGTTATCATGGGAGCACGAAACCATTACATTTTGGTCAACTTTTAGCTTGAAAGAGACACCTTAATCAGCCAGGAAAAAATCAACAAATATAGTCAATTTGGAGTTTTAAACAAAACAAAAAATTTGGAAATGTGTTATTGCAGAGCCCTATATTTGCACATTCGTGACATATGTTCAAAGTTTCAAAACACCTGTGGTGTCAGTCGGCCGAGCGAACAGCAATTTGCCTAAAACGCAGTCCGCATGCCTTCTTGATTTGCATGGCGTGGGTCTCAACTATTAATGTTCGTCAATAAAACATACCCTTGGTTCTAAGTGGGAGTTCTCTGCGCGATCGCGCTATACAATCACGGTGATTAAAACCGTTGAGCGACTAATATATTAGTCACTCAACGATTAAACTGTTCCTTTCCTTCTTTGACACTTGTCTTTGTTTAAGCTTACCCTATATTGATTGCCTGGAGTTATCTACGCGATCGCGCCATACATCACCCCTTCCTTGGTTCATTCTTTACACACTCACTTGTGTTTGTTTTGTAAACAGCTGAGCGGTAAATCACCGCTAAGCGCTCGTCTGATACATAAATTAGCACTCACTTAGTCAGGCCTGGGAGCTACATCCTCAGAGTTAGCCAATACGCAGCCACCCAAAAACAATGCGCTTACGCCACACGGGGAAGCGTGCCACCCAGTAATAGGTGTTGTAAACCAAAAACACTCACTCTTGATGGTAGCTAGGACTTGATAGGGTAAGTTGTGATGTGGAAAACATTCTGTTATACTTCACAAGACACATGTTGAATATAGCTGCATATTTTAAAATTTATATCTTATTGTTTTACAAAGGACATAAATACACACAAAAAAAAAATAATAAACACATTTTGAAATTATAATATTACAACAAGGCAAAGGAAAGACAACAATTTCTGATTTAAAAAATAGAAAAGAGACAAAAAAACGAAATGAAATGAAATGAAAAACTGATTTATTAGGACGATCCCTGTGCACACAAACGAATGTCAGGTCTGTCAAAAATCAGAAACAGCAAACATTTGTATAATTTGTTATGTCATTGTCATGTCATGTCATGTCATGGAAATAAATAATTATTTAGTTGCTCGGGACGTAGAAACTTATCTGCGTCCAATGGCTTTTATTCGGTGCAAGAGTACTCAGAATCTGGCAAGGTGTCCAAGCTCCAAGTTCTGGTTCAGCATTGTGTGTAATACCACAAGCCTGCAGAGAACGTGGCCGACACGGATGGGCCTACCCACCTTCAATTAGCAACACCTTGAATCCACGAGCGACCGGTGTTTTAATTCCACGCGCCCGCTTTGGAGCAGAAAGTTCGTTCTGTGCGAATCCTTGGGGTTTGAGTAATTCTTTGCTAATGTTCAGAGTAACAAGGTCAATGCAAGGCCGCGTTGTTGAAACGTTGTTTCAGAGTCATCGTGTGTTTACCTGTATCAAGACGTGATATCATGGGCGCGTGCTCAAGTCCAGTCCGGGGTGTAAATATTACACAGTTTAGTTTTCATTCATGCTGGCGCGTGCGGGGAATGACACTTGTTGGTAGCTTTGATAGGTGCTGTGAGGGACAGGGTTGAGGATGTCGTCGGACTGGGGAGAGATGGATCACAGAGAGGCTTGGAGTGATGATATAGGCCTACAAGAATGAATAGTGGGAACCAGTGGTGTAACTAGCCCTTGTTTTTTTTTTTTTTTGGGGGGGGGCGGGACGTACATTGCATAATATGAAACTATTTATCGCGTAAAGTATTTTTCGAGGTACTTGGGGGAAATTCGTTGTTTGTTGTTTCTTTATCATTGGAAATGGTTATTTTACTAGTTTCGCCCACAATTTATAAAATTGTGAGTTGACAAAATCTTGTCACAAAATTGTGCCCCGCCCCCTTTAGTTACGCCATTGGTGTGAACTACGTATATAGCGTGTCGAACAAGAACGTTTAGTTATGTCACCTTGTGGACAGGAGTAGCCAATATGCATTCAGTCAACTTTTCCTTCTGCAGCGTTCACATGGCAGTGCAACCACTTACAAACTCTATCGCTATCCCGAGCATTCAGGAGTCATGACCCAACATTGAACAAGTTAGCTTGATTACCTGAATGACGTAGCCGATCCTCCGTTCTTCCACGTTTCTGTAAACTTGTCGAGACTCCTCAACGCTCGGCGGGATCAAGTTTTCCTTCACGATAATGTTGCTGACGTCATCTATCTCGTCGTAATCGTCTTGTCGCTCTTCACTATAAATCAACCAATTAGTCGTTTCATTTATCGCACCTTGATCTCCAAACAACAATAATAACCTCAGGTTACAATTGGAGGTTTTAATATATTATCTGTGTAATTACTACACGAAGCTTCCTTCCTCTGCTCATCCTTCAACGTCGTAACCTCGCCTCGACCATGACGACCACACTTCTCTTGTCATGGCAGCCTCGCTGGCACTCGACCCCTCACACCTGCAACCTCGCAGTGCGCGCAGGAGCAGGGCCCCGGGGGCTGAGGGGCCCCGAAGTCTGCCATTAGAAATATACACCAATGTACCCAGGTGGGGTAGGTGGGTGCATGCCCCAGCATAGAATATGCAAGTTTTGTATAGTTTATTTTGAATCCTTATTTAAAACTCCCAGTAAAAAACAAAAAACAGCTTTTCTTTTATACTGTCAGAAATCGTCAGTCTACAAAACAAATTGACGCACATAAAACTACATTGTTTCGGTATTGCATCAGCACACCACTTTTCTCTAAAAAAAACACTCAAAAAACCTGATTTTCACAAAATTTTCGCCTGCGCCGCTAATTACGGAGGGTTTCCCCCCACGGTTATGTCCTTGATCCGCCACTGCAATAGAACCCCAAAACAGTCTGCGCGCAGGGCCGCAATAAGTGTGAATCCTCCTCTGCAACCTCGCATAGTCTAATCCCCCTCCCGCCCGCATAGGAAGGGTATTAGTGTAGACGTGTCTTCCCACAGTGCCGCTTCCCGTAAGGCCATCAACCTTTTTTTTCCCCCTATGCCATCATTTCTACCTGTCGATAAAGACCATGTTACAGGAAGCGTTGATGGCCTAAGGGAATTGATCTATTCCCCTTTGGCCAACACCCTGCATTTTCATTATGGAAATACAAAGAAGGTTTGTTGCCTTGGGGTAATTGATTTATTCCCGTTAGGCCAACAGCGTATATGCATCGTTCACGGTAAGGAGCGGGGTGTTGTTGGCCTTGGGTAATTGATTTATTCCCGTTAGGCCAACAGCGTATATGCATCGTTTACGGTAAGGAGCGGGGTGTTGTTGGGCCTTGGGGTAATTGATTTATTCCCGTTAGGCCAACACCCTGCATTTTATTATTTAATTTTTCATATTTGCTGTTGGCCTAACGGGAATAAATCTATTACCCAACGCCAACAACACCCCACTCCTTACCGTAACGATGCATAGACGCTGTTGGCCTAAGGGGAATAAATCAATTACCCCAACGCCAACAAACCTTCTTTGTATTTTCGATAATGAAATGCAGGTGTTGTGCCCTAAGGGGAATAAATCAATTCCCTTAGGCCAACAGTGTAACATGGTCTTTATCGACAGGTAGTAATGATGGCATAGGGGGAAAAAAAAGGTTGATGGCCCTTACGGGAAGCGGCACTGTGGGACGGCTCCGTGTAGACTGTAGAGGTGTGTTGCCCGCAGCCCCACTTCCCAAGCCTAACTCTTATCTAACCCGCCTACCTGCCCGTGTGACTGAGTGGACATTATCTGCTCTGCTCGTGTCTTCACCATTAGCTATTCTCTCACGAGCTCATTGTCCGACCACACATTTAACAGCTGCAAGTGCGCGTTTATTGTTATTATAGTCTGTCTTGTTTGTGTGGCTGTCTGTGTCGCGTGCTGAAACCTAGATACATAGTTGCTCGAGACCTCATTGCGAGGAGGAGGAGGAGACAGGAACTCGTTGTATACAGAGGTTTCCTTGACGATCTAGTGTAAGATGAAGCCCTATCTTGCCATGTATTCGTCTATAAACACACTCTCCTAAAAAATATCTGACAGATGATTGATTAAAGATAATGAGTTATACTTTACACAAGGTTATGCTTGTAGGGTATGCCCTTTAGAAGCTGGTTTATATACAAGTAATTACTAGAAAATACACTCAAAATGATAAGAAGAGGGTCAAAAATGCATTTTAAAATAAAAGTTCGCAGGAAAACACATTCAGGTATAAATGTATGATATAGATGTAACTTTCCTTTGCAATTCCGAGAGTTCTCTATTCGAGCAATGTTTTTCAGCCCAAGGAATGTGGGTAGGGAAACCCATGCTGGTCAGATCCAGCCACAGTCGAGGGGTGGGAAGGCGGGGTCTTCCTCGACGACGACTGTCTGAGCTCGCCTCTAGTTTCGGGTAGTAACATTCTTCCTATACTTACTAGATGGTTGCTGATGGACTTTGCCTATTTTCTTGCATTTCTTGCCAAACTTGTCGACAGTGGCACAAGAAAAGATACAGTGTTGAATTGTGCACGTTATTTTCTGGTCCCAAACCCTCAATCCTCTAAAATATTGTAATCCCCAGAAATAAAATGCCTAGCTTACGAAGATGACAATAGTCGAAGGTGGCAGTAGAAGAATGTTTCATTTTTTACAATATAAATCAATGTAGGCCAAGCGGTATCTAAGCCACCTCGACATTATGTGCAACAACCATAAACTGTTTGAAATGCATTTTTTTTTCTTTCCCGAGGATTTGTAATAAGTTGTTCCAAACAAAGCATGTAGACCTCTTGCAATGTTTGTTATCAGAGGTGTAAGGAATGCGGGCATCGTCTTAGCTCGGAGCTCGGACCCGATACTCGCATGCTCGGCTCTGTAGTCTGTAGGCTACCAATACAACTGAACGGGATTACATATGTTTTCACGTCGCGTCCCTCATTGATTTCAGTTCCGAGAAGTGTTGGCGAAGAAAGCCATGTTATTATACTGGTGTGCAACGCATGACTTAATCAGGCTTGATTGCCTGGCATTAATCTTTAGAGTTTAGTGTTATCTACGGATTAACTCTTTTTAGATGATGAAGGTCGTTTCCTTTGTAAATCAAGATGCTTTCAACATCTATCAACAAAGAAAACATAGACAAGCTTTATATCATCCAAATATCGTATGCATCTCTAGATATGATAAACAATAACATAATGCGACTTTCTCCTACTTACGTTTTTTTAAACGTTTATTTTGGGTGAAGGGCGCGTCAACCGTTAGGTCATAATGCGCCACTGTGGCCCAGGGGATGTTTAGGGTTGTTGGGGACAATTTGCTATGTCAGACACGCAAATCAAAACTTTAAATCTAACATATAGAAACAAATAAACGTAAAAATATAACTACACATAATTACAAACTCGGCGACTCGAACCTACAGCGTGGCAGGAAGTAAACGATCTTGGAGTCCATCTCACCGGCAGCATGAGTTTTTAGTAATCATGTGAACAAAATTGTTCCTAAAGCTCTAAAAATGTTAGGGTTTCTCAGAAAAAACTGCCTAGACCCTTCAGTCAGAAAACACTACGTATTCTATATGTGACTCTAGTCAGACCACAGGTGGAATACGCCACTCAGATCTGGAACCCACATCACCTGACTAAAAGTGCTGCTGTGGAGCGCGTGCAGCAACGTTTCATAAAATACATGTGTTTCAAATCTCATACCGAATCCCACCGATCAAACTACACAACTATGTGCAACTCCTTGTTTCTAAAATCTCTTGAAAGCAGAAGACGGAGTATGGACATTCTTTTTCTCTATAAAATTGTTAACAACCTGATCGACTCCACCCTAACAAAAAGAATAAAACTATCATGTACCACCAAGAAACACACGTAGGCACACAGTTTTCCAAATCCCACCTAATCGTATAGATGTTTACAAGTACTCATGTATGATAGACTACAGTCAACATACAATCAGTTATCAATAAAATAACACCAGTCTACACACCTTTAAACTGAAAATCAGGGCTATTACTTAATCACACACACTCACACAAAAACACACGCGCACACACACACATACACACACACACACACACTCATACCCAAACTACACATCCTACTACTTGTTGTATATATCTACTGTATTATTGTTCTAAATTGTACTATGTATTATGTATCATGTATGTTTATTGTATTGCACTCGTGGGGCTTGCCCCGTTGACAAAAAAGAATTAATAATAATAATAATAATAATGCTAAGCAAAAGTATTCGTGATCCAAAAGGGCTAAAAACCGGCTTGTTCTATGGTTTTGTAATAAGTAACTTTGCGACAAAAAGCGATATTCGATTTTTTCTAAAAAGAAATATTATGTTGTGCTGAATCTCTGAAACGAGCGTAAAAACGAGTGTTGCCCCGTCAGGCGTGAAGAAAGTTTTTTACGCAGTGCCCTTTTGCCACGTGTGAGGTTCCTTTTTTCCGGGGTGATGTGAAGGCCCCGGGTTCGACCCCGGCCGGGTCACGCACACACGTGACCTCCCCTTCCCCTCCCCCGCTCTTTCCCTTCCTCTCCCTGCCTTTTCCCGATGCGAAGCCCCGGGGGGTTAAACATCCGGGTTGGGGTTTTTGTTTCACGCACGATGGGCCCACCCCTTACCGGGGGATTTAACCTGTTGTAGGGGGGAAAATGAAAATTTTAATGTCCTCAACACCGGGGGAAACTGGGGTATTGTTGAGGGAAAGGAAAATTTTAAAGGGGTTTCCCCCGTCCAAAGGGCTCATCCCTCCCCTTTAAACCCCAGGATTCCCGGTCACGGACGGGATTCGAACCCGGGACCTCCGAAATCGAGTTTGGGCTCGAGCCCACAGAGTAAGGGCCCCTCCCAAACCCGGCTACAACTGAGGGGGAAAGACAGACGGGTCCCCGAGTTTTTTTTCTACACGGTAACCCCGGTGCGGGTAACGTGTCGCTGGTCCACCCCGGCCCGTCATCTCTGAAATTATTCACCCCTTCTTTTTTCGCCCCACGGGGCCCCTTTGTTGTGTCCGCCGCCCGGGTTTTCACTGAAAGGGGCAAGGCCCATACTATTACCCCTCGCACACGGAGGGGGGGTGTGTTGCAGGGCATAAAGGGGACCCGGGGCCCAGGGGGCCATGGGGAAATCATCTGCGTTCCCCCCAAAAAACCCCCAATTTTTGCTCGCTCGCCCTCTAGGCCCAAAACCTGCCAGAAAGGGGATTTTTAAAAAACCCAAAACTAGGGGCGAGTTTATGGTTTTTCGTCGTCGTGGGGGACCCTGTTTAGACGTGAGACCACGACGTGAAAAACCCTCCCCTGCATGTATAGCGGGATCTGACCCGGGTCCCCCACGCCCCTAGCCCTAGGGGGCCCGCATTATGGAGACCAAAAACCTTCAGAGGGTGGGGGGGAGATCTTCCTTTTGCTCTTTGGGTTCTTGTGGTTCTGGTTAGAGACCTTTTCCCAAATGCAAAAGGGGACCGGGTTCTTTTCCCCGCGTGGGAAAGAAGTTTTTTTCCCACCTATGTGGACTCAGGGGACGGAGGTGGGGGGATTCACGTTTAAATGAAATCGCGGGGACAGGCAAAGGGGGGGGGGGGGTATGGCGCCCGCGCACGTGGGGTGAAAAAAGTGTGGGGCACCCGCCTGGTTTCGGATGTCCCCCGGCTACTGTTTTTTATCCCAAGGGAAGCGATGATAGCGGGACCAAGAAAGGCTGGGCGTGACAGCGGGGACCCCGCCCAGTTTAATGATAAGGAGCCTTCGGGTTTTATAAAAGGGTGGGAGTGAAAAAGCCCCGGGCTCCGGGTTGAAAACCAAAAAACCGGGTTCGAACCCCGCAGGGGGAAGGAGTGACTCCCCGGGGTAGCGGGGGAGAAAACGACTAATTCTGATGGCGTTCACAGAGCGCACCTATAGTCCACAACATTTGGGAAAACCAAAACCATTCCCTAAATTCCCAAAATCTTGCCTTTCACCACTTTTGTCAATACAGGGGCCGGGGGGGTTTTGGTCCTTGTTTGGGGGGGGGGGGGCATTGCCCTTTTTCATGATTATGATGGAATTGCTTGGGAAAAGTAGGGGACCCTTTGGTACACTTTATTGGGGGTCGGGCAATGGGTATGTCACAAAGGTTTTTAAGCGTGGTTTGGTAAAAAATTTATAAATTGAAAAGATTTTTGGTTTTAAAAATTGTCGTTAACAAATGTTGACCCCAAATTGTCCCCCATCCCCCCAAAGGGGGGGGGGGGGGGCCCCCCCCCCCCCCCCCCCCCCCCCCCCCCTTATTTACTTGTCTATCCCGCCTGATTTTAACCCAAAAGGGCCCTTTGGGTTTCGATCTAATCCTTTCCCAAAAACCCTTTAAAACAGAGGGAACCACGAGGGGGTCGACATGAAAAATGCACATTTTTATTTTTTTTAAAACTAGATATTTTTGGCTTTAACTCTTTCCCTGAAAACCCTCCTAAACCAGATTTAATAGAAGTGGTTTTAAAAGGGGTAAAAAAACCCCCCCCGAAAAAAGGAAGTTGCTTCACTTTTCCTAAGTGGAACTGCATTTTGTGGGTGTGGCCCGGGGAATCTTTTCTTAGTGAGATTAGAAGTAATCTTTTGTTGCTTTTTGCTTTTGGGTTTTAGGGGGCCCCGTACATTAGTTTTGATGAGGTTTTAATGGTTGATTCACTTTTTTTAAAAATTTATATTTGGGGTTTAAAAAGTGGTGATTACGAATACTTTGGAATCCATCTTTTTTAAATTTAACCCCCCTTCGGAAGCTCCCCCCACGTAGATGAAAATTATTTCAAAGGGGAGCCTTTCCCAGTTGAGGGTTAAAAATTTTTTGGACTGCATACCTTATGGGGCCTTCGTACTAAAACCCCCCCCCCCCCGCTCTTTAAACGCCAGGAATACCAAACCATTTCCAAACCCTTTGGGGAATGCCAAAAAAACCAAATTTCAATCGGGCTTGGTGGTTTTTGGGGGCAGTGGCCCCCACGTAAAGGGGGGGCAGACTAAAAAGTGATGCTTATGTAGCTTTTTCTCACTTTTGTCAGTGTGTATGTGGAAACAAAACGAAAAAAAAGTTTTAAATTTAGGGGGTTTGGGGGGGTTAGGGCCCCCCTCTCAGCCTCCCGGGGATGGATTCCTGTACCTATTTAACCCCCAAATCTTAACCCTCCCTTTTGGCTGAAACCCCAAAAGGGTAAAAACTGTATTCCCTTTCCAAATACAATTTGCACCCCACGGGATCAAATTGAAAATGGAACTGGAAAAACAGTTTTATTCCGAGGGGGTTTTGGGGGTAAAAAGGAAAATTTTTTAACCCCCCGGGGGGACATTAAATACTGTACGAGTTCGGGTCGAAAGGGTCCCACCCTAACCTAACCTAACCTAAAACCCGGTTTTTTCCCCCCAAAAATGCGGGACCCTAGTAATTGGCCGGCCCGTGGGTAAAAATTACTTTCACACCGGGGGTTAGTTCAAATAGTTTCAGGGATCGCCCCCTGTAAACAATTAACCCTTTTCTCCCTCCCCCATTTTCTCTGCTTGTCTCCGAGCCCCCACACCCTGCTAACAGTGTCTTCTCTTCCCCCCAGGGTTCCCGACGGGCCGGGACGGCCCGGGCCCCCCGGCCCCCCTCGCCGCGACTGGCGCCCCCTACTGGCTCCTACGGCCGGGGGGGGGTTTCCGTCCTAGCCCTCGGCCTCGTCTTTGTCTTTGTGCTACCCTTCGTCGCGCCCGTTTTTTTCTTCTGCTGTCGCTGCTCGGGCCGGTGCGGGGGGAGGTCCCCAGCCCTTCGACCCAACGCCACGACCGCTGCAAAAGGGGGCTCGCTCGGGATCCTGGGTGTCGTTCGTCACCCTCTTTATACTGTGAGTACCACTTGAAGAGTTTTGTTGGTACCAACCCCACGCCACACCGCTAGGGAAGCGTGCGAGGGCGCAGCCCCCTTTGACAAGCGCCACGGGCCGCTGCAAGGGGATCTCGTCGGGGTCCTGCTGTCCCCCGGGGTCGCCATCGTCATACTGTGGTACCCCTTGAAAAATTTTCCCTTTTGTACCGCCCCACGCCACAAAACCCCTGGGAACGTGCGAGTTCCCCCAGCCCTTCGACAAGCGCCACGACCGCTGCAAAAGGGTCCCCGCTCGGGATCCTGCTGTCGTTCGTCACCATCGTCATACTGTGAGTACCACTTGGGAAAAGTTTTTGTTAGTACCAACCCCCCGCCCCACCCTAAAAGGGAAGCGTTTCGAGGGCGCCGCCCCTTTGACAAGCGCCACGACCGGGTGCAAGAGGGTCTCGCTCGGGATCCTGCCCTTTGTGCGCACCATCGTCATACTGTGTTTTTGTTTGGTACCAACCCCCGCGCCACACCGCTAGGGGAAGCGTGCGAGGGCCAGCCCCCTTTGACAAGGGGCCACGCCGCTGCAAAAGGATCTCGCTCGGGATCCCCGTTTTCCGTGCGTCCCATCGTCATAAATTTTAGGGCCCAATTGAAAAGAGTTTCGTTGGTACCAACCCCACGCCACACCGCTAGGTAAGCGTGCGAGGTCGCAGCCCTTCGACAAGCGCCACGACCGCTGCAAGAGGATCTCGCTCGGGATCCTGCTGTCGTGCGTCACCATCGTCATACTGTGAGTACCACTTGAAGAGTTTCGCTAGTACAGTCCTCCGCCGCATTTTGAAGGCGCTGCTTTTCCCTCAAAGAAACTAAATTTACAAACAGGCCGACTCATGTACCAATTATACCTTCGTCAAAACGCCGGACCCATCACCAGGAGAAGCGTGTCTCGACGTTGCCAAAGAGAAATCAAAACTAAAAATGTGGTCCTGCTTCAAACACATTTAAATTACTTTTCTATTATGTTGAACGGACTGGAGCCTCCGTATCGGCAATGCTGTCCGATGTCTGTGGCGCGCGCCAAGAGGAATTAAGGGTTGTCAGGTCTACAAGACTATACTTATTCCGCTCGAATGAAGAGCGGCTAAATAGGCAGTGCACTCAAATAGCGGCGGAGAAGTATACCAACCCCACTAGGTAAGCGAAGTCGGAGGAGATTTTCTCGTCTTACTTTGGTAGCAAGCAATCGCGCAGGGCTTAAAACTGGAACGCATTAGCTGAACGCAAGCACGAAAGAAGAAGTAGAGATGTTAGGCTTGGTAGCTCAGTGGACTCGATTGATGAATATAGACACACGCTTAACTGTTGGCTAAGCTCGAGAAAACCAGGCTTTGACGCATAATGCAGTGTAGAGACAATTATTTGAAATTTCAAAATCGGCTTTGATAGAGACACGCGCTCATCCTTTGTGAAAAGCATTCCAAAAATGCTGATTTTTTTTATGAAATTTTAAGGTCAAAAAGCGGAACGTTCTGTATGTGAAATTAGCTGGATTTGACGAAAAAGTTTGCCGGAGCTTGGCAAACAGTCTTAATTTATAGATTTAAAAGAAAGAAATTCAAGTTTTAATAAAATTCTACTAAAATCCCTTTGAAAGGGAATAGGACACATTTGGCAGTTAGCAAATAGCTATTTGCTCGGCAGGTAGATTAAATTTATTAAGTTCAGTTTTGAGTTCATCACTCGGTTACCAATCATTTACAACAATAACCACTATTCTGCACAAATGCAGGGCACTGACAGAGTCAACAACAACCTTGGTATAAAGCATCCAAGGTACATGAAACTTTGTAAAGTTGTTAATAAGCATGTAAATGGACAGCCCTACGGTCATAGATCTTACAAAATTTGTCTTCATCAGCCAGAAAAATCATGAATAATATGGTCAATTTTCTTTTTTTATAAATTATTTTAAAACGAATACCTATTATAAATGTGTTACTGTAGAGACCTTTATTTCCGCTTTCGTGACATAGAAAATTTCAGACATCTGTGGCGTCAGTCCGAACGAACAGTAATTTGCCTAAAACGCATGTCCTCCTCCTATTATCTTTTAAATAATCCAATTCTCTTCCATTTTTCTGCTACCCAAGCTGATGTTTTCGTGTCATTTAGTTACAATTATTAATTATAAACCTACAACGTGAATAACTCTTTCAAGTAGACACATCTACTCTGTGGGTATTAGAATTTCTAGAATATTCTTTGGGTATAATACTAATTACTCAACCCCCCCAATAAAACATAATTTAGTGATATACAATCAGCAAAATACTCTCTATAAATTTCTTTAATTGTTCATTTATTGTTTGATAGTGTTTTCTGTTGTAAAACTTGTTAACTCATAGAGAATAAGAATAATAAGGTAGGCTGTGATCATCATCCCGGTGGGTGGCTAGGACTAGGAATGCAGACAACTGTGCAGGAATGTTGATAACAGCTTCTCCTGACAAAGTTTAGTAATAATAACATGTTGGTCCGTGTAATCGCCCTCCCCCAGGCTTGTGTGTGGCCCAGCTGGGCGGGGGGCAAATATAATATTAATCTTCCCTTGCGAGGACACAGAGAAAAAACTTTTACTTCTTCCAAGAATTTGAAATGAAAAAGCGAAGCTTTGCTCTCAGAAATGCTAGAGCAGATGGCTTCTATGAATAGTTAAGTGGGTAAGATTTGAAACTTGAGTCATAATTTGCCCTAAATAACAAATTTTATACACAACTAACTAAACACAACATAAACAACTAAACAACTAACCAACCCCTGTCTGGTGACCACATGGATCCAGCATATTACAACGAACAAAATACGTTTGAAATATTAATTAGTTACACTGGTTATACAAATAGTTTTTATTTATTTATTGGCTAGTTTTACATTATATCTATACAGTTCATTCATTGCATAGGTATTATATCAAACACATATTTTCTTAGAACACAAACAACATCTTCTAATACTTGTATAACATGAAAAAATCACCTTTACTATAATATCTTTACTATTTTGTGCCCTAAAACCCCAATAACTAACTAACTTTACTATAATACAAGATACTACTGTACTGATAATCCGAATAATTTAATGAAGTACCTAAGCAACTAGTGTGGTATTGTAATTAAAAGAAAACTAACTTTAAGGCGTATATTGGCCTAAGCATTGAGAATTAAGAGAGTATAGGACTGAAGTTTTAAGGCATATTGCTTTCGCACTCGGCCAACTAGGTGTCTGTAAATTTTGAACATATGTCACAAATGTGGACTATAAGGGCTCTGCGGTAAACACATTTTTAAATTTGTTTTAAAATTTTATAAAAATTATAATTAGTTTTCACAAATTTGATTTTGTTAAAAATCCAAAATTGACCATATTTTGTGATTTTTTTTACTGATTAAGTCAAATTTGGAAAAATCTATGACCACAGGGCTGTCTATGTATGTTTTATTGACAACTTTGCAAAGTTTCATATACGTCGGATGCTTCTTGGCCGAGCGAATAGCTATTTGCTAACAGCCAAATGTGTCCCATTCCCTCTTAACACAGTTGTGTCTGTAATGTAGTTTGGACCTAGATCCTATAATCTGGTAACATACTGATGTAAAGATGTGTTAAATGAAATGTATATACTTTTATTTCCATTTAACTGGTATGATAAGATATTTATTAGTAATGTTTATGTTCAATTTAATGTATGCATTACATAATCATTCAGAGAGTGATGACATTCAAGTTCTCTATTGGTATTTAAAGATGTCTACGTAATTCCATCTTAAAACCTTGACTCTTGAATCATTTGGTTCATTTCACTTTCGATGAAAACCAACTAATTCATGGTGATGCTGTGATGAAGTCATCTGTAGCTTTCACATTAGTCACTCATTGCTAACAGTTACTGTTACTCAGGTGGTGTTGTGCCGTGACAAAGCAGATTCATTCATTCTTATGTAGTGAGATACTGTTGCAGACAGATGTTCTCAAGAATTAATCTGCATGCGACCTATCTTCTTATCACTAATTAAGATGATAACACGAAACTGTCACAAATATTATGTTGGTACCTCCCACTGGCGTCCACAAAGACACAATATACAAGGAGGCATGACAGAATGAATCCGTAAGTGTAATATTGGTGTGAGATAGATCCAACAGCTTACCTTGGAAAAGTGATAGTGGCTGCTGAGTTTCTTGGTTAGAAATGGGTAAAAGTAGAAAAGCATTTTGAAATTGAAGCAAATTAAGCATTTTGTAGCATCTTATTATTTATTTTTTTGAAAAAATCTAACAGTGGATTCTTATCTTTTTTGAACAGTTGGATAAAAGAATTCACTAAGGAAGTAATTTTTAATAGCCATTGGGCAAATCATATTTTTTATGAAAAATAGCATTTTGTAGCGTTTTCAGAAATCATATTAATTGTTGATTTAGCATCTACAGCATAAAATGCTAATTTTAAACATCTCTAGTAATGACCTATATCACCTTATCACTAGTTAAGATGATAACACAAAGCTGACACAACACAAGGTACTTTGCGCTGACATCCACAAACACACAATATACAGTAGTTGAAGACGTGACCTAGACTTGTAGACATACTTGGCAACAGTTGCAAACTTACTTTCGGTCGGTATTTTAAGATTAGCCTTGAACATCTGTGTATGTGGGCTTCTTTATTTTAGGCGACACTGGATGTATTTTTTGTTGCTGAATCGCAACCAAAAGTAATTAAAAACTAATTTCCACACAATTTGTTTAATAAATACGCTGAAAGCCTTGATCATCTGATATAATTCTGCCATGATTTTTACAAAATAATTTGTAACCGACTTTTCTAAATTTTTCTTCAATAATTCTTTCTAACATCTAAATTGCGCAACAGAATGCGTGTTGATCGAGCACATGTACCACAAACATCCTAACGGTACTTCATTAATCATTTAGGATTCCTGATTTAAACGAATGGTCCTCACTAGAAACGAACGTGGTTGAATGTTAACTTGTAAAACATAAATATTTGTCAATGGTTACTTTTAATTTTTAAATAATAATCAAACACCCGGTTCCAACATAAGTCAGTCGGGGGGTGACGTATCACCAATTTCTCGGGCTGTGGACTTTCAGTGTTTGCTAGCCAGGCTCAACACCTCCTCATCTACTTCGATGTCTTCTATGACAGGCATTTCTACCAGTTCTCTCCATTTCTTTCTATCCTCCCAGAGTCTTTCTTCATTAATTCTTTCCCATGATTTTCCTCTTTCTTCAATGTTCCATTTAATTTGGTCCCGCCATCTATCTCTTGGCCGGCCAACTCTTCGCACTCCCCCACATGTACGTTCAAATTCTCGTCTTGGGATTCTGTCTTGCTTCATTCTTCTTACATGTCCATAACCACCTGAGTCTTTCTTTTCCTATTTTATTTTGTAGACTTTCCACTTCTAGTTTGTTTATTATTGTTTTGCTCCGTACCACTGTCTATTTTTTTTAAGGCTACACAACTTCTTAAAAATTTCATCTCTCCTGCTTGTAATCTGCTGTCTTCCTTTCCTCCTATTGTCATGTCACGGATGCATATGATATTATTGGGAGGAAATACATTTTGTACAATAACATCTTGCACCTGGATGATTTTCTTCTTTCCATAATATAAATAATAAAAATAAATAGAATGTAGGCTACCTTGTATTTAATTTCAAATCAAGTTTTTTTTTAAATTTGAAGTCTTTTATGGGCCGGAATACCCTCTCGAATAGCCAAAGTACAATTTATATGAGACGTTAAGCAATATCCAATCAATCAAAACCAACATTTAATTAATTTGGTCTTGACTAATTAATTTTTGTATGTTTTTTGTTTAGTTACTTGTTTTTCTGAGGATAGCCAACACAGATTGGTCTGAGACAAACAAAATATAATAAATAACCGATGCAGTCAAATGTCCCAATCAAATCATTTTTAATATTGTCAATTTTATTTCGACCTAACCTGATGTTTGTGTTTGTTTGTCTTGCAACAGGTTCGGCGTGGTGTGTTCGTTCGTCAACAACGAGTACATGCAGATGGGGATCATCGACTTAGCGGACGTGGCTCGGAAAGACGTCAACGACACTCGTCTTTACCTCAACAACACCGAGTCGGTACGTCAAGTCAATACGCACACCCTTCTGTGTAGTAGGGCCATGCAAGGCGTTGTTACACGCATAAAAACCAACGCTAAATCTTTTGGACACCCCTAGGCGCCTAGACAAAAATCACCCGTTACTTGATGCACAGCCGGCGACATATGCATGCTGTACCTATCAAAACAATGATGAACATACTTTGACTGACCTTATATGGAAATCAATCCAGAAATTCAAAAATCCATCTCAGCGGGGTATCAAACCCCGGTCTCCCGATTGCCGGTCGGGTGCTTTGCCCACAGGAGTGTTTCCCGATTTGTGAAATTGGCTGACAATTGTTGCAGAGTATCGTAAGACCTTCTTGATAAATGGAGTCAAGTTCTGATTGGATCCTCTGTTAGTTAGAGACTGACCTGCTCAGTCAATGTCTGTGCGCCCTTCTAGTCAAACATTTTTTGAAATCTAGGTGATCTTACCGACGATCATTTTTATACAGAAAGTTTTAATATTTCAGAAATTTTTAAAGTTTATTTTAAGTCAGTGCTGTATAATTCTTAAAATATACTTTAACAACAGAGTAATTTAACTTCTACACTGGCCCTAACCATGTTTTATTTATTATGAACCCGCGTTTTTATAAACCCTCAGTGGCTAAGACTTACGAGACACAGTAGCAGGGTGTTGTTGCAACGTACTAAATCGTGTTACGGTTCTATGTTCCAGGAGGTTCACAATCTACTGCTCACCAACTATAAAGAACTTGAAGGGGTGGTTGAACGCGGCGCTTGACCGTAAGTGTACACGCTTGGTTGTCTGTTCGTCTTGCCTGAAACATATGCTAACTTAAGGGTGACCATGCAAGTCGATACTCAAAATATATAACATTTTAGTCAATTTTTTTATATATATATTTTTTTTTATTATTATTGCTTTGTTATTAATTTAAGTTATGTTGCTAGAATGCCAATCGGCTGAGTATATTGGTGCGAGATAGGATCCAACAGCTTACCTTCGAGAAATTATTGTGGCTGCTGAATTTCTTGACGAATAGTGACATAAATATGTACAAAACACGAGACGTTTAGCTGTTGGATCCTATCTCACATCAGCATATTGTTATTAATTTAGACAGCCATTCTATATTGCTCAAATCTTGCATTTCTATTCACATTCACGGAGTTATGTCAAACATTTATTGATTATAATTTATTAGATATTAATTGATCATGTTGGTAAATGGTTCAATATCAATCAATGATTTGAAAATGATTTGTTATCGACCAATGATAAAAATTGAAAATTATCTACTTATCTATGCTCTATGATATTGAAAAGATTTTTAGTTAATAATTTTTGTGTATTGGTTGAAAATTGATTAATTTTTTTTCAGTTTGATTTTTATCATGACAAAGTTATTTCTTGGATTTACTGTCAAGTATACGATAAAGTACGCTAAACTTACTGATTTCCTAATTAATTATTTATAATTCAAAATCCATTAATCAGAATTCGTTATTGATCAGTAATAAACTTATTATTATTAATCGTTTCACATCCCCACATTCATGTGACAGTGGAGAAAAGTAGGAGTGACATATTATATATGAGGGGCAAGAAATGTGGAATGTAGTTGTGTTACTTTAACATTGTAACGTTCTGTGCAGAGAGCGGAGTGATTATCAGTGACCAGCTGGCAGAGATGTCCAACGCGGTTTCCCTGCAGAGTCTCAACACGCTAGTATCGGGGCTGAAGGAGATCCAGGCCGACATGAAGGAGATCAAGAATCTTACGCTAGTGCTGCAAGCCAGCGCTTACGGCCTGAACCAAGGTCAGTTAGGGTCTATGATTTCTTTGATTCTAAAAAGTTTATGATTTTTTAAAATGTTAAGGATTAAACTAGGAAAACGCTTAAGTCCCGCCGCGTTGTTGGATGAGCGTAATTGGTGCATTGAACTGCCATGTGTTATGCGGATTTTCTGTTGTTCTGTGAAAAAATTATTGCTGAGTTCAAGATTTTTTTTTAAATTAAATTAAATTAAATTAAATAAAAAATTAACTTTATTTTTTAATTGTTTTTATTAATCGTAATTTTAATAAAAGAAAAAAATCGTAAAATTGCGATTTTCATTAGAAATAATTTTTCTATTGTGCTCAAATTTCACACGAATATATCATTCATAAAATTAAGGTTCTGTGAAAAAATCATAACAATCGGATAAAGCATGCAGGTGTTATCAGTCGAAGAAATTTTTATTAAATCGAAAAAAATCGTAAAATTGCGATTTTACTGAGAAATAATTTTTCGATTCGGCTCAAAAACGTGGCAGTTCTAAGTTCACAGATTTCGAAGGCCTTCATAAAATTGCATTGCAATTGGAGTATCGGTATAGCCGGAATTGTATTAACAAACAGACAAAAATACAAAAAAAAAGGAAAGAAAGAAAAAAAAACATTCCGGATTTTTTTCTCCAGTGTAGTGAAATGGAATCTTTGTTACGCTCATCCAATTAGATTGTAATGGGGCTTTGCGCTGCCACTTTCTCACACTCGTAGCGCCACCGTAGTACAAGCCAGGCCTAGATGATCCACGCTGCCGTGTTCAAACAACAACGCCGAGTGACGTTCAATCAGTCACGGCCTACTGTGTTGATGGTTCATAGCAGTTAGGGCCGGTAATATGGTGGCGCATTGCGAAATGCGTTGGGTGCAAAACCCGATTGATTTAAATCATTCTATATTTTTATTTCGAACATTGTCGCAAATCTATCAGTATTTTCACCCACATTTGGTTGTTGAAAAAAATGCTTCACAGAAAGGAACAAATGCACATCAGGCATTTATTTTTATTTACTCCAAATTCTAGCAAATTCTTTAAAAAAAAATTGTTCACTGTTGGGAACGGTTTGTTAAACTGTTACTAAAGACATATTTAGTTTATAATGGACAGGTTGGGATGCATAGAGAACATAGCCCTGTGCACGACAACACCTTTCATCGGCTCATGTTGACTGTAGCTAATTTAAAGTTGTTTGTTACTTTAATCTACAACGCTTTTCGTCCCTTTATTTTCTCTATTCTTTCTTAACTTTTTCCATTTTTCTCCCATGTTAACTAAAGTTGTCCGTAGGCCTTTCTCACTTTGTTAAATACACTTTTTTGGTAGAAATATTTAGACAAGGTCCAAGCCTAATAAGATAACTAAACAAAACATAGTCCTTGAGAACTAACTTTAATTCAAATCATATATTAGCACTGTTTGTTAACTTGATATAGCTCTTATTTCTAGCCATACTTAGTGGCTCCCATGTTTGTGATGAACCTCTGAGCTGTGGTAGCGAGAGACCCGAGATTGGATCCTGTATTAGTGGTCTCTTGTATTTGTCTATCGCATCTCGTGGTCTTGTGAATGACATAAAGAGATAGGGTTCCAACAGCTTACCTTAAATGGAGTAGGCGCACTGCAAAAGTTAACATAAACAAACAAATAAACTACATAATCAAAACGTTTTCGGTCCACGTGACCTTCCTCAATGAGTGTAGAGAAAGAGACTGAGTTGAAACTAAAACTAGGCTAGCTGTTGGCTAGGGGTGAGGGGTTAGTGAATGAGTGTGGAATGGGTGACAGGGAGGTGGTGGAGGAAGAGGGAGGAGTCTTGTAGAGTCACTTGGACTAATGGGTGTCAAACGTGTTGCTTGTAAACCTTAATCATTGCAGTGGTTGGATCTTGGTTGTGATACCTGTTCATCGTATAGTCGTAGTTTAACGCTAGTTTTGTACCTTGCAGACCTGACTCAGATCCGGAACATCTGCAGACAACCTGAAGCAATGCAACCCCGAACCTGCAAGGATGTCCTCGCAATACAACGGATTGGCTAAAAC
>JAMZAV010009074.1:0-26755 GCA_024449915.1 Sweltsa coloradensis | reverse complement strand
TCGAAATTTTACGTTTTTTTAATTTTTTCTGTTTAAAACCCCTACATGCTTTATCCGATTAAAATGATTTTTCACAGTACCTTAATTTTAAAAATTAATATATTCTTTAAAAATTTGTGCGCAATCGAATAATTATTTCTTGAAATTTAAATTTACGATTTTTTCCTTTTTAAAATTACGATTAATTAAAAAAAAAAAATTTATTTTTTTTTTAAATTTGATTTAATTTAAAAAAAATTCAACAAAGTCTGTTTTTTTCACAAAAACAGAAAATCCGCAAACACATGCAGCTCAATTCACCTTTTACGCTCACCCAACAACGCGGCGGGATTTAAGCTTTTTCCCTAGTTTATCCACACATCTTTGCCTTCCACATCTCTAAAAGGAAGAAACGATTCCTGAAAAAATTTTGATATGTCACATTTTTTCATCCATGTAGGCCTTACCGTCTGAAAAAAAATCGAGCATCAAATTTTTTTTTAAATCTTTTTTATATCAAAGGTAATGGGTGCAGAAAACAATAAAAAAACTTTTCTCTAATTTACACGATGCACTACTTATTAACCGGGATTTTAAAATAAACACTTTTAAATTTGACACAGGTTATTTTTTATTTTAATTGAACATTTTTCAAAGAAACTCCGCTTTTTTTTTTGGGTTTTCTTGTTAAAATTTTTTTTTACACCATAGCAATTTCTTTATTTAAGATTGTTTCCCAAAAAGCACTGCTAAATCTAGCTTGGTTGACTGTTAAATTTTAAATTAACTACAAATAAAATAAAACTACAAAAAAACCCTTTTTTAACGAGTGTCAAAATTCAAAAAATTATTTATGCCTTTCCCGTGCGATTGTGGTAAGCCCTATTTGGAGAATAAAAGGCCAAAAACATTCGTACGAAAGAACAAAAAAATAATGTGAACAAAAATTACACCCTTTCCCATTGCATACAAAACTTATGAAAGTCAGACATCATTCTAAAAAAATAGCAAAAAACCAGATTTTTTTAAAGGGGAAAGAATGTTAGGGGAAAAATAAAAGAAGCCGTTTAATTAAAATATTAAAATTCTCGTCAACCAATTTATGATTTACCATGCTTTGGAATAAAAATTTTAAAATAAAGAAGTTGCTATGGCTGTAAAACAGAAAAATTGTAAAAAAAACTGAAAAAAAGGGGATACTTTAAAAATTCGTTCAATATAAAAAAAAATATAACCTGTGTCAATTTTTAAAAAATGTGTTTATTGAATTGCTTAAAGGTTTAGCCCTATGCTCATTTTACACTTTTACCAATTTTTGCATTCCAACGGGACTTTACGCCCGTCCAAAAAACCCCGTTATATTAAAGACCCTCTTTTTTTTAACTACATTTCATTCATTTTCCTTTACTTTTAAATATGGTTAGAAGCGAACAATAGCCCCTAATGCTTAATTAAACACGTTATTTTTTACACGAGGTGGAAAAAGATAACATTCTGATCGTTTGTCAATATTGTTGACATCATCCTGTATATTTTTAAAGCAAATTTTTTTAAATGTAAAAAAAAAAAAAAAAAACAGTTAAAGTTTTTGGGTTGGTATTTTTTCCGCTTTCCCAGGATTTTGTGAAAAATGTTGATTTAATTGGGGTTTGACAGTTTGTCCAGTGCAGAGGAACTAAAAAAGCTCGCCCCCCCCCCCCTTCGTCCACTGGGATAATTAATATATAGCAGGAGGTCTGAAAAATAGGAAAAGAACAGTTTTCGATTTTCCAAATTTCTTAGGTCAAGATTCAGATACAAAATTTAGACAGGAGCGAAGCGAATGAGTTTTAAAAACGCTACTTGGGGGCCCTTTGTCGTGTTTTAATTCTGTTAGTCCGGGCTCATAGGGCCCAAAATAGATCGAGCTAAAATTTTTAAAAAAAAACAGACACCCGCGCCCGGGTAACTTAAAACTGCTAAAAAAATGAGCGAATCCATTTCATTTAAACCCACAAGAAATAAAAATTTGAAAATGGCTTGAAATGTGTAGGTTTCATTTTAGAAACAATGTTTTTCTTGAAAAAGCATTTTATAAAATAATTTTGGAGGCCGTGATTACATGCAAGCTGATCAAGGTATATTAAATAGGAACCCCAAAAGGTCCCCCAAAATTTCTGCTGGGACTTGAAAAACCCTTTGCAACCCTTTTACTCGTATTTCGTCGGCTGGCATGTTTTCCATAGTTTTGATGATTTCAAAAATTTTTTTTAATTTTTTTTTTAAATCAACCAGAAATAAAAAAATTTTTTCCGCCCGGGGTTTGAACCCGGGGTCTCCACATTTTGGAAAATGGGCCTACCCAACTAGACTTTTTTTGCTTTAAAAAATTTATAATTATATGGTATAAATAATGGGGTTTTAAGTGTAGTTGGTATAGGGCCATAAACGTAGGGCCCATAATGCCCCCACTCTAGCCTATGTTAGTGTTGGCAAATTGAAAATTTTCAGTGAAATAAATTTTTTTTTAAAAAATAAATTTTAAATTTTCAAGGATTTTTTCAAAAAATTTTCAAAATTTTTTTTCGCTAATATGATTAAGGTTGGTCATTTTAAAATTATCTGTAGTATTGAAAAGTACCAAAAAAACAGTGAAATTGTGTACTGAAGAAGTCTGTGCATGACTTTTTTTTTTTTCCATTAAACAAAGAAACTAGCACTGTTAAAATTTTAAAGATAGGCCTATTGAAGCTCTATTTGATCAAATCATGGATCGTGGAAAATATTTATTTTGTAAAAATCTCGCATCATAATTTTACAAAATTAATAAATGTAAGTTTTTTAAGTTTTATGTGTTGTTTTGTTGTTTGTATATTATGTTAATCTTTTTGTGCTAAAACAATATGGTCTTTTATTTTATAGATTGAGGGCCCAATAAGAATTTACTTAAAACCCTATTTTTATATTCTGAAATTTTGATTTTTTTAAAATTTTTTATGCCTGAATACCCTTTTAAAATGCAAGGCCGTCATTCCCTGGAATCATCTTGTAAAAAATTTTTTTGACATCAGATTTTTTGATTCAAGCAAAAAAATGTTTTTTCTGCCAGAAAAATAAAGTTAGCCTATATTCAAAAAAAATGTCTTTTCAATACCTTTTATATATAAATTTCAATTTAATATTTTAGTACCGTAAGATAAAACGGAGTATCACGCTTTACCAGGCACATTACCCGTAAATTTCGATAAATTTTAAACCCATTTTTTAAGTACAACATCAAATTTATGATAACACTGATTTTTTTTTTTTTTGAAAAATTTTCCGTAAATTTTTATGAAATTTTTTATCAAATTTTCAACAAAACAAAAATTTTTTTAAAAATTTCCAACACAACCTACGATGGTAGCTAAGGGATGGGGAAAAAAAGTAAAATTTTACGGGTACTCAACACATGGCTCATACTCGTCTAAAACGCTTTTGGGATTTCCCTAGGATTATAGCACCAGACAAGGTCAAGAAAAAAGTGACATAAGGCAAATTCAAAATGATCTATTTCCAAAACCCTTAAGATATCATTTTTAAAATAATAACATTGCACTTTTGGCGCGGATGGATAAAATTGTTATCTCGATGGTGGCTTTATTTTCTTGCCATAAAACCAAAAAAATTTTTTTTTTTTGGATTTTATTGCGAAATTTATACATTGAAGAACCTGAAAATTTAAATTTAAATAATTCCGTAAAGTCAAGGGAAAAGAAAAACGGCTTAAATCTTGAATTTTAAATTTAATATTGCAATGATTTAATGATAACTTATAGAATATTAAATGTTAAGATTCAGTAAAAGATAAGCTTTATACAAAACACAGTCTTAACGTTGATATTTTAGAATCACAAAAAAGTTGTTCATCGAGGGGGGCGACGCGAATTAGTTAAATGTAAATCAATAAGACAAACAAATCGAACAGAATTTAAACGAAAATCTTAGGGGATGAACATTGTAGAATATCTATTTTACAAAAAATTTAATAAAAAAGAGTCCAAAGCCGGGGTGTTTTATAATGTTTGGCTACTTATACGGTATGGCAAATTTCCAAAATGACATTTTTTTTTTTTTAGGCCACCAATCTCTACAGTAGTTTTTCCCCAAAAGTTGCACAATACATTAAAATGTTACTTTTTTCTTCATACGGTCTTTGGGGTTTTCCCATTACTGTATTTTAATTAAATATAGTAAAATAAAATAAAATATATACAAAATACAAAATAAAAACAAGACCTGTTTAATTGTTGAAAATCTTTACGTTAAACTTTTAACATCAATTCCTATACAGCAAAGAACATTGCCGATCGCTCGTTTACCTTGGACTTTTTCGTTTTACTAGTGAAATTTTTTTAGTCCGACATTAAAAACTTTTTATCTTTAGTATCATCTGAGAAAAAAAAAATTATTTATTTTTTCCGCAGGAGCTCAGAAAGGGGGGGGGGGGTTTTTGGGGTGAATTTCCCCCCCCTTCGAAATTTTGCATCCAGTTCGCTGTTCATCCGAAGGCTACAACTTAAAAACTAGCTGCATCAGTATTGCTAGGGGGGCTGACTTGGGCTAGTGTTCCAGCACCGAAGGGAAAAATTTTTTAAAAAAAAAAATCCCCCCCCCCCCCAGAAAACCCCTCTCGAAAAGAATTTTCCGTTAATGTTTTAAAATTCTTTCATTTTTGAAGCTACTTTCAAGTCTCGTCCACCCCCCACGTCCCCATAGATAAGACTCCCAACCAGTGACCTTCACTGCAAAGTGGACTTTCCTCTCACCGGATGTCAGTTCCACTTCCTGTCTTCGTTGGACGAGAACAACACCCCACTCGATTGCAGCGCTGGTAACCTCACGAAGAACTTTGGAGCCATGGTACCTAGCGGGGTTCAAGAATTCCATTACACGGGCGATGGTCTGGACAAGGGCCAGTGTGGAATTACACTCAAGGTGCAGCACTTCAAACAATGGGTTGTCGGATGTAGGGTGAAGGCAGAGCAAGGCAGCTGGAAGTACGACTTTGCGGACTTGTATGCTAGGAGTGAGTATTAACGCAGAAAGAAAAACATTTCCATTATTTTATAATTATTTGTAGGGACGTGCCCTTTGTAAACATCAGATTAACTCGGTATGACCCTCTTCGGGTGATTCACTGTAGATATAGTTATTGTTCGAGCCGAGGTGCTCAACTCCGAGAATAATGGACTGTATATATATTTTGATCTGAACTTCCCCCGAATCTTGACGTAGGCTGAAGGAGGCAGTGCAGAGGTAAGTACGATGGGCGAGATGTTAAGCCACCGCGAGAGAGAACAGGGATAAAGAAACTCGAGTTTGGAAGATGAGTAGGAAATTAGAGAATGCCTGGAAGGCAAGTCGAACCAAGGACTGCAGCTCGGAAACCCGTCGTTGTATTCCAAGACGGACGCGGCAGGCGGCTACGCACTTGAGTACGTACAGTGAGTGCAATGTCCGGAGAACGGACACGTGCGTTGCGAGTTGCGAGCGAGAGAATTGGAGACGAAAAACGAACTTTGCACTTCATCGAGTGAAGGCGAGAGGCGAACTGCATTGACAAAATACTTGCATAAAGTCGAATGCGAGAGAACCAGGAAATGACGTCTGATAGGCAGAAATTCAAACAGGTGATAACAATATGTGCAACTTATGAATACGAAACAAGAAATACCAATAGCTAAGAGAAAAATATAACTACCAAAATAGCGCCGGGAATGGCGCGAACATAACCGCCCACCTAAAATGGATATTTTAGATAGGACCAAGAGAAATAACTAAGAACTACAACTATAAGACCGAGCCAAAACGAATAACTAAGAAGGAGGGAGGATCACCAACTTGTTCACCGGACGGGTAAACACTCCTTTGGGAGTCCGAACGGACGCCACTCTGATGACGTTGTCTTTGCCAGGGCACACTTGTACCACCCGGCCAATAGGCCAAGACAAAGGAGTGGTAGCGGGTTCCAACACGAAGACCACGTCACCGACCTTGAGGTTCGGGCACGCGCGCACCCACTTCCCACACTGCATCTGCGTGTGCAGATACTCAGAGGACCAACGTGTCCAAAAGCTTTGATGCAGTTGACGGACTTGAAGCCAACGAGAGAGGTGAGAGGCATTCTCGCCCGACAGCAACTTCGGGAGGTGCGAGAAGCGAGGTGCCGATCAACAAATGTGCGGGAGAGAGGTAATCTGGGCCATCCAGGGGGTCGAACGAAGTGGCACAAAGCGGACGACTATTCAACACGGCTTCGATGCGTGAAAACAGGGTGGAGTACTCCTCGAAATTAAGGGCGGAGTCCTTAATTAGTCGATGCAGGAGTAACTTGGCGGATTTTACCCCGGCTTCCCAAAGTCCACCGAAATTAGGAGCGTAAGGGGGGTTGAAATGCCACCTAACATTACGTAGTGCAAGCTTGTCCGCGATGGCGGTCTCAGCTGCCGTGAGAGAATCGTAGATCTCGCGGAGCGAGCGAGCAGCACCTACGTAGTTACGGCCACAGTCGGAGTAAATGTGAGCTGGGAGCCCACGCTGGGCGAGAAACCGATCAAGACAGGCCAGGAAAGCTTCAGTGGACAGGTCAGAGACCAGCTCAAGGTGCACAGCTTTGGTGGCCATGCAGACGAAGAGACATAAGTAGCCTTTGACGATGGAGGCATTACGACGAGCGAGGACTCGTCTTCACTGAGAATGGGCCAGCGTAGTCTGTGCCCACGTGGAGGAACGCACGCGAAGGCTTAACGCGAGGTTCAGGCAGATTGGCCATAATTGGCTGATTAGGCTTGGCGCGGGATTTGAAACAGGTTAAGCAGCGACGAATGCGTTGCCGTAACAAACCACGCAGAGAGATAATCCAATACATCTGCTGAATGAGAGCTTGCACAGTGCGGGGGCCAGAGTGCAAGGAGGAGAGATGGAAGGCATCACACAAGAGCGCGGAAAAATGCGCTTCCTTGGGAAGCAAGAGGGGATGACGAGCTTCTTCGGGGAGAGAAGAATAATGAAGCCTGCCGCCCACCCTGACAAACCCACGGGAGTCAATGAAGGGCTTGAGGGTGGCGATGCGGGGGTCACAAACGAGTGTTTAGCCAGTTGCTTGAGCTCATCAGCGACGTACTGCTGCTGAGTGATGCGCACGAACAGGCGCATCGCGTCCTCAAGATCGGACGGGAGCAGAGGACCAGAGGGGGGTGCAAGGTTACTTCGACGAGCAAGCAAGATGCGGGAAAAGCGTACCACGTGACCGAACACGCGCTTGGCTTTCAAGAGCGAGGAGAAACTCTGCAGTTTGACAAGCAGAGGATCAATGACGGGATCATGAGTTATCAGCACCGTGGGAGACTCTTTCAGCTCGGGCAAGTCGTGGCTGGGTTCACCGAAGGGACCGAGCGAGCCCACGTGGAGGGGGGAGAACGCATGAAGGGGGAACCAGAGAACCATATGGGGTGGTTCAACAGGTCCAGGGAGCAGCCCCTGAGAGGCGCAATCGGCAGGGTTCTCTTCAGAACTAACATGAGCCCAATTCAGGGGAGAAGTGGTCTCGAGTATTTTCGACTACCCGATTGGCGACGAATGTCTTCAGCTGGTGGGGGGGGGTACTGAGCCAAGCGAGCACGATAGTGGAGTCAGTGTATAGCAACACTCGTTGGGCCTGGAAGGCAGAGGGAGTGAGACCGTAGGTCACTGTATTGAGCTCGTACTCAACGACAGGAGAGTAGGCTCAGGACGCCAGAATATGTGCTGAAAAGCCACGATCGTCCTGGTGCACAAGGATTTGACGGTACATCTGTCTCACGTCCGCGCACAGAGCTACAGGATAAGTGCGAAAAGTGGTTAGAACAGTGGGAAGGTCACTTTGAAGCTTAGGACCACTCAGCAGGACGTGGTTGAGAGCGACTCCACTTTTATCAGGAGAGGAGGCGTTGAATACCACTCGCAGTTTAGGGGTAGAGCTTGTGACCTTGTGTACACAATGATGCGGGATTATGTACTCCGCAGGTCGAGAGGAAGGCTGCATGTGCAGTGAACGAGCGTAATCACTCATGAACTCATGATATGAGTCATGAAGTGGAGGATCACGCTTCAGACGACGCTCTAAACTGACAAAAGTCTTGAGCGCGACGTCACGATTGTAGCCTGGCATGACGCAATCAGGCTTGAATGGTAGAGCGACCGAGTAGCGGCCAGAGGGGTCGCGAGAGTGAGTTTTAATGAAGTGCTCTTCAACGAGCGAATCCATTGGGTCCAGAGAGGGAGGTCGACTGACTTCTTCTGTTTCCCAGAAGAGACGGAGAGTATGTTCCAACGGGGAGCTTGTCACAGCGAGAAATGAGTAGGATGACTCAGGTGCTGGTTGAGTAGCGTGGACCGGACCTAAGATTACCCAACCAAAAACCGTTTTGAGTGCGGCAGGTTTGCTGCCTACGATCGTGTGTCCGGTTTTACAGAGAATGTCTGAGTAGAGATCGGCACCAATGAGGAAATCAATGGGCCCTGGTACATTGAAGCGATCGTCAGCGAGGTCAAGGTCATGATAGCGCTCTATGACGTCAGTGGACACGGAGGATGTAGGCAAATTGCCGGCAATAGTTGAGAGAACGTGTGCATTGACATGCATAGAGGGTTGCCCAGAGAGCCGAGAAGCTAAACTGCATTGCACAATACCATGCACTCGAGTATTAGTTTGTCCGACACCTGACAGTTGGGCGGTGGCTGGATTGACTTTCAAACCCAAACGTTGCACTAACGACTTAGTGATAGCAGAGATTTGTGACCCGGAGTCAACAACCGCGCGAAAGGGGTTTCATGATCCCGTGCGCGTCACTATGAGTGCGCGAACGGTGCCTAGTATGACAGTTTGATGAGTGGGGCTCGAAGCCCGGACTTGACATGACAGAGCCTGGGGCGCTGAAGGACCTTGCTCGGTGACAGGAGTATCGTCAGCGAGAGACGGAGCGGATTCAGAATGTAACATAGAATGATGTTTAGAGCTTTGACACACAGAACATGATTTCGTGGAAGTGCATTGGGATCGCAGATGTGCACCCATACAATTAAAACAGTGTTTTAATTGGCGCAGCGTGTCATAACGTTGGTCTATGGTTAAACCACGGAAAACATTGCACTGGTACAATGTATGAGAAGCCTTACATACCGGACAAGCGGACACAGTTGAATGAGAGTGATTACGAGATGAGTTACTGGGTACTCGCTGCACACTGTTGTTCGAGGCAGGTGACGCCACTAACAAGGTGTTGATCGCTTTGAAGGGAGAGAACTTTTGACGGTAGTAACAGAACTTTTCCCGACAGCACATAACTCCATCGTTCTAGATTGGTCTTCGAGAAAATCGATTAGCGATTTGTACTCGGGAGTTGAATTAGATGTTTGTCTGTTTTCAAAAGCCTTGCGAGATGACGCATCGAGATTAGCTAATGCCAAACATAACAATAAGAAATCACCTAAATCGGGGAAATTCAGAGCTTTCAGAGATTCGACAGAGTTGCGATGTGTTTTTAGAAACGCTTGAAGACCGTCATAGGATGACGTTTTTAGAGGACCAAAATCTAAAATCTTGTGGACATACAAACTCCCTAGTAATCGCTTGTTTTGATAACGAGAGATGAGAGTGTTCAGAGCGAGGGGGTAATTTTCTTCAGTTATTTGAAACTCTGAGATGAGGGCCAACGGAGTTTCAGACAATGAAGTTGTTAAATAGTGTAACTTTTGAACATTACTTAATGATTTATTATCATCGATCAGAGATTTGAAAAGAGAATAGAATTCGGGCCATTTGCAAATGTCTCCTTTGAACTTGGGAAGATCTATGACTGGCAATGCAAGAGATGGTTGAACTGAGGCGGACAGAGGACCAGGTTGAGTCGGTTGAACTGAGGCGGACAGAGGACAGAGGTAGTATAACGAAACTTACAAGCAAAGAAAAGCGTTTCAAAACTGTCTTGAACTTTGTCTATTTCGATCGATTTAGCGGGAAGAACTACTTGGGTGTTGAGTTCGGCAATAGACATTTGGATTTCGCGGAAATCAGATTCCAATTGAGACAAATTATCAAAACGGGGCCTAAATGCCTCAACTTGATCGGGTTTTATTTTCTCGAACGCATTGTACGTTTCGCTGAACGGACGCGAATATAAACTCGCGTCGAGCAACTTACTTTTTCTGCTGAGCTTGCAACTCTTCCATGATGAACGGAGATTACAAGTATCAACAATAAGAGGAAACAACGTAAGAGACAATTACACTGAATAGCGCAATCAACAGAAACACGAGAGCGGAAAACTACAAAACTCAAAACCGTGTGTGTAGTGCGACGACCAACAAGGACTAACCTTGAATGAGAAACTATTTGCGAAAAATGCGGAAAATCACCGGAGCATCCGGTTCGGAGGACCATGTGTTCGAGCCGAGGTGCTCAACTCCGAGAATAATGGACTGTATATATATTTTGATCTGAACTTACCCCGAATCTTGACGTAGGCTGAAGGAGGCAGTGCAGAGGTAAGTACGATGGGCGAGATGTTAAGCCCACCGCGAGAGAGAACAGGGATAAAGAAAAACTCGAGTTTGGGAGATGAGTAGGAAATTAGAGAATGCCTGGAAGGCAAGTCGAACCAAGGACTGCAGCTCGGAAACCCGTCGTTGTATTCCAAGACGGACGCGGCAGGCGGCTACGCGCTTGAGTACGTACAGTGAGTGCAATGTCCGGAGAACGGACACGTGCGTTGCGAGTTGCGAGTGAAGAGATTTGAGACGAAAGCGAACTTTGCACTTCATCGAGTGAAGGCGAGAGGCGAACTGCATTGACAAAATACTTGCATAAAGTCGAATGCGAGAGAACCAGGAAATGACGTCTGATAGGCAGAAATTCAAACAGGTGATAACAATATGTGCAACTTATGAATACGAAACAAGAAATACCAATAGCTAAGAGAAAAATATAACTACCAAAATAGCGCCGGGAATGGCGCGAACAGTTATAAAGGGGCTAAAAACCCAAAAAATTATTTTTTGCCACGTTATCTATAGCACTATACTACACTTAAATGACCATTTAAAAAATTATATCTTGTAACTGTGATTTAACACTAATTTTTTAATTTTTTTGATCCAGAAATTGGCGAAAATTGGTGTTTTGGAAAATTTCCTAGATCGGCTTTAACCTGCTTCTTTTTTTATCCACATAGATACTAGAGCATAGTACCAATCTAAAATGCCCATTTATAACATCGTGTCTTAAAACTGTGCCCAAATATACCCTCAAACACGCAAAAATATGCATTCCAAAACCACACCCCATCTTGGTAATCAGCATATTTTGACCGAACTACTTGCCCAAATTACAAAACAAAATATAGAGAATTTACAGAAAAGGCTGTCGAGTACGTCAATAATGGCCAATATTTTTTTTGATCAAAATCCTCCAAGGTCACGGGGCATAAAGATCGTCCCCATGTTATTTCTTTTGGGTGATTTTTGCCGATGGGACCTAGCTCAAAAAATGTCATGTTTGACACTTTTTTGGGAGGTCATGGTGGCCCCAATAATTTTTCTGTTAATTGCTTAATTCATTACTAGTTAGCCTTGGTGAAATATATTTTTTGAGTTTATCGGTTAAATACCTCTTTGAGGGTAATTTGTAAAGAGATTTCCAAGGCATGTTTAGGGTTCAAAAACAATTGATGGGTCCTCTGCAAGAAGGGCCTAACTAAAAAATAACCAAGCTGAGATATAAAGGTTTAAAGTTTTACTGCTTCCAACACATAATACAGTTTGAATATTAGTTATGTAGGCTTGAACAGGCACATTTTATGTAATAAATGAAATAATATATTATCATCAAGTGAATTAGTATCTAGGCTTACTAGCATGTAGCCTACTCCTATTGGCATACTAGCATGTAGCCTACGGCCAGCGACTATAGCCATGCAGTTGAGCAATCTGACGCGCGAATACATGCGCGCTTCCTCTTCATCGGGCAGGTGCCGCGACCTGGCGGAGCGTGACTGAACAACTACGGATGGCTTATACGATGCACGGGACATCGGTGGAGCCGTCCATAGTATTTTCGGCAAGAAGGGCCTAACTCGAGTTAGGCCCTTCTTGCAGAGGACCCATCAATTAATGTATTTTGATCTTTTTTCCGAGAATTTCTGGGATCGAGTCCTATTAAATATACAATAATTATTATTGTAGAGGTGACATATAATGTTATTAATTGTTTAGCATTGTTGATGATGATAGCGATTTTTGTTGTTTCTCGTTTCTATTTTTGCAGTATTCTAATTCGAGACGATGAGTGCATGGTGACTGACAAAAAACATGCCTTATGTGGGATTCGAACCCGCATCGTCCTAGATGCATATGCTTTGGACATGCTACCCAATTACCAAAATTACCAAAATTGTTGTGTTTAATGCATTGTTCTTGTAATGCTACTATTTCAAATATTTACGAAAATGTAGTTTATTGTTGTTTCTGCATCTATGTAATTAGATTTATTTAGTTGTCCTCCTTTGTAAATCAGTTTTTATAACTGAATAGGATATAGACGTTAAATAAATTATAAATAATAAATAAATAAATAATCGTATGAGCCACCACGGACTGCGTTTACCATTAAAGCATGTAAAAAAAGGAACTTTGTAACCTAGAATTAATCAAGTCTCTTCAGTGGATAATATTGTGAAGATTTAAGAAAGTATCTCATTTTATTGACATGGAAATGTTTCCTTCAACAAAATGGCCTTATTATAAAATTTCTGGTATAAAGTAATGTCTACATTTTACTTTTCTTGTAACAACGTGTTTTTGGGTTGTGTGTTTTTCTTGTTTGTTTATTTTATGCAATCCAGAACCGAGGATGTAAACATCAGATTTATCTGGTGACCCGTGTTCAAATCCCGGTTTGGTAAGATTTTGGTATTTCTGGATTGAAATAGATACTATCAACTCCACCTACAGAAGTGTTTCCAGAATTACCAAATTGAGAAATAATATCATTTATAGTGGTAGCAACTAGAGGCATGAAAATTTAGCGTTTTAGGTTATTGATGCTAAATCAGTGAGTATAAATTCTTAAAAACGCTACAAAATGCTAAATTTACTGAAAAAAAGGTTCACCTCAATTGAGAATTGGTTTAGCATTGTATTCTAACGTTTAAAGTGACTACATTGAATTGAAATGTTCCTATAAAGCATAATTTGAATTCATTCCCCATTAAAATACAAGAAACTCCCCACATTTGGGGTTTTGGTGGAAAGAAGAAAATTAATGCTACAAAATGCTAAATTTGGAAAAATTAATGCTAAATATTCAGAATATAAATGCTATTTTTTCATAGCTCTACTAATTTGTTATATCAAACGATGTGAAAATAATGCATTTTTATCATTTTGTTGTTATATTTATTTATTTAACGTCTCCTATTCAGTTATAAAAACTAATTCACAAAGGAGGGCAACGAAATAAATCTCTTTACATAGATGCAGGCACAACAATGAACTACATTTCAGTAAATATTTGAAATAGTAATATTGAAACAACAATGCATTAAAACACAACAATTTTGGTTACAAATAAAAAGGATATAAAACGCAATTAATTAATTAATCAATTATAAAAACGTGGTGGAGAAAAAAAACGGAAGGAAAGAAAAAAGAAAGAAAGAAAGAAAGAAAGAAAGAAAGAAAAGAAAAAAAAAAATCATAAAAAAGAAAAACGAAAAGAAAAAGCTGATTTATTAGACGATACTACTCAAACGAATATGAGGTTTGCCAAAAATCAGGAACAGCAAATCAGGGAGTAATCAAACTTTTGCGGAAGAAACCACCGAACGCGAATCTTCATTCGTGTGTTAAAAACTTGATAACAATTTAGAACAAAAGATCTTGACACAAATATATGATTATATCAGATATATAATTATTTGAAATTGTTCAAATCAAAAACTGATCACAGCAATGATACAGGTCCCTAACTCAAGTTGCAAGTTCCACCAGTGGGCGGCAACCAGACAATACTAGGCAGAAAAATGTCGTTGAAAATACATTGATTATATCATAATCAAAGCAATAATAATCAAACAAAGAGAATAGAAAAATCATAAATAAGAACTTATGAAGATAAATTAACATTACACAAACACACAGACAATGACACACAAATAAAAAGTGAAAATCAATTCTTCTTTGCTCTTTGATTCATTATCATTGCTTCAATTTAACTTTTAAATTGTACAATCTCTAGCTCAGTAAACTGACTTGTGATATCATACGAAATTGAATAACAAAAGGATACGCCACTGTACAAAAATGATTTTCTAAATGCTTCAGAAATTAATCTAGGAACTTCCAAAGAGTACATTAAAATATCATTTCTATCACGATCAACAATTTGAAAAATATTGGGTAAATACCTAAATACATACCTTAAATACTTTGTATGTATTTACCAGCACGCTATAATTCATCCGTTCATCAATCGTGAAACAATCAGACTGTCAATCTTTGCTCAAAGGAAATGAATCAAACAGATGGGTCAATTCTCTTCTGGAGTACAACATACTCAGTAGAAGGTCTTACTGCCGAAACCACTAAGCAGTAATCAAAAACAGAGTGAATGTAATAATCAACAAGTAACCTCAACATTCTATCAGTTACAAACCTCTTCATTCTACTTATAATTCCAATTGCTGATGATACTTTATTACATACATATTCATAATGTTTCTTAAAAATAAATTTACAGTTTAAGAAAACACCAAGATATTTAAATTCATACACTCTAGAAATTAACAAATCATTACAATTAAAACGTAAAAGGGAAAATACATTCAGGCTTCTATCATTAGCTTTATGAAAAATCACAATATTTGTTTTTAACTATTAATATCAAGTTCCTGAGTTTTAATCCAAGCAACCATCCTTTTAAAAAAACTCTTGAAGACGTCTTACAATCTCTTCGACACCCACACCTTCTTAATAAAAGCCCAATCATCAGCATATAAAATATAATTAATTCCGGCCATGATAGTAGATTTTACCATCTATGTAAAGAATAATAGAAGGGTCCTTAATATAGATCCTTGGGGTACTCCACAAAAAAGATTGAGTACCTTTGAACTATATTTTGCTAGTTTGATAAACAATTTCTTTTTAAAAAGTAATTCGCCAAAATTGATAACAAATAAGGACTAATGTTATGCCTGGTTTTTTAGTTGAATTAAAACCCCTTAAAAATAGTACTGAATCAAAGGTTTTCCTAAGATCAACAAAGACAACCCCAACCTTACTATTCCGATTGTCAATCACTAAAGATAAAATCTGTAAATGCTAGAAGGGCCACTTTGCTTTTCTTTTAAAAACATTCCGGGATAGATAATAACTCTATTGACAGTCAAGAAGTAAAACTGAAATACGATTCCTGTATCCATTGTTTGAGCATATTCCACGGCATAGAGGCTGGTGACATATAAGGTATTTAAAAAATAAGTGGTGGGAAAATATAAAATAACAAAACCTTTCCACCGTCAATAAAAGTGAAAATATTATACTTTAATTGTTTTTGGTAACGGTGTTGGAGTTTAAATAATTATGAAGGAATATCTACTCCTTATTCTAGAATTGGACGATCATGCATATTCCCTATTGTCCTAACTCAAGTATAGCTAATTAGACACTGAAGAGGGGCATGCATTTCACCCTGTGCAGATTTCCCACTAATAATTTATATTTTTTAGATTTAAACGAGCGTTCTTTTCCACCAGCCGATTTCCTCGAGATCACGGCGAGCCCGGAAACGCCAATAGTCATGCCCGGCCATAATCTGGGTGTAATGTGCAGCCACCCAGAGTATTCGTTGGATTCCTGTATCTTCTCGATCAAAGGCCTGCAAATGATTGACTTAAATCTGGCAGGAAATCTCCAGATTCGAAGTATCCTCACTATTACCAAGGCAAGGGGCTGCACAATGGAGAGTGTGGCATAAAGATTCGCAATTGTGTCGGAACGCCAAAAACGGGCCGGGATTCTGTCTCCTAAACGACGACAATGACGCTCAAGGCGTTGGATTCTTCAGCGTTGTTGTTGCGGTAATACACACTCATCTTTTTGTGTTATGCAATACATCCAACGCGGGGCAAAGCTCACGGTATACGCATATTTCTGTGCAAGGAAGAATATAGTTGGGATCATTCGTAAAACCCTCAAACATAGTCGTCCAGTGGCGTTGATACCAGCATTGCATCTCTTTCTGAATCGGCTTCAAAACAGAAACGTGTAACTAATACTAGGAAAAGGTGTTGTGGCAGGATGTTTCGTGTCACCAAGATTAGGTGAGTAACTGGGGAGTTTTTACTCCAGTTGAAATTACATGTAGCGTCAGTGCGTTTTCTTTAAGGCCGCAATTTTTTTTACCAACCCACGTTAAAAGCTCGTTAAAAACCCCAAAGTCTAAGTCGACGGGATCCATATTAACGCTGGTGATCTCGGTACTGGTGGTCCGTATTAATGAATGTGGATGTGCCACCTCTATTGGAATCTCTATATTGTTTCAGCTCCTCCAGAGGAACCCTTTTCTAGACGTTATATCGCTCGAAGGACGGACGTATAAATGCTACTTGTACTGTCAACGGTGGTCGCCCGGGCTCCAAACATTATATGGCACATGGGTTTCCTTCACGATAATCAAGATAGACGATCACCTGCGAGTCGAAAGATGAGTGGATGTGGCCTTGGAACTTGACTTCCATCACTCAAAACCCTGGTTTACGACCTTAAACCCGATGACGAAGGGCCCAAGGCGTTAATTTGAAATGTGTCGTGTCACACGTGACACTAGACAAGCCACTGGAGGCTATCAAACGAGTCGCTTGGAAGAAGCTTACGAGAACCTCGGTGAACACAACGAGCACACATACGAGTAAGTGGACTCTTATAATGGTATATTTTATAGCTTCGTGATTCGGACAAAGTTTGTTTGAAGTACGAGCAATATACGATAGTCAATCAAAATTTCTACCACATTAAAAGCCATATAGCAAAGCTGAATTGTTGTTGCTCGAACACTTGAACACCGTGTTTCAATGCAGATCGCACAGGAAATTTTTTTGGATTATTTTGAAGCTTCACCATTTTTAAACTCCATGGTTTGACCAACGGGGTGCGCAGTGCGCTTAAATACCACGTTAGAATGTGTGTCTGTATAGTGATAAGGGAACATTTTCAAATGTTTAGTTCTGACCGTAAATAAATTCCACTAATGAGGTTTTGTAGTAATTGCCAAAGCTTGAGTAGGAAATAATTGTTTGATATGTTAAAAATTGATCTCTGATCGAGCAATGCTTTTATTATTTCAAAACAACCTTTCCAAATTTGAATTCTTTGGGGTGTTCACTAGGGGTCAAGTTACCCAGAATGTATGTGAAAATCATGTGTTTTTTGCTAAGCAAGTTGTATGTGGACACTTAACATTATCAAAAAATATATATTAATTAATTATCACAATATAACATTTTCTGATTATGAAAATATAGAATACTCTCCATTTTGAATGTAAATTATTACAATACTGTCAATACTGTTATCCCACTTCATAGACGAGCCAAAAACAATTTTGTTATTGTCTCTTAAAGTCTAGAAAAAGAAACCACAAAATATTTTAAAACCGATGTGTGCACTTTTAAATTTCATTTTCGTTTATCTTGACTCCTTAGTATAAAGTAAAGCTTATATTATTCTTATCTTACGAAGGCCCCTATATATTGCATTTCCCTATTTTTTTCGAAATTATACTATTTTGTCCACATACTGAAACCATCTGTTCACAGATGCACATTTTCCATAGAATTATTATGTCACTCTTTCAAGAAAAAATGACAATAATTGACAATAACATTGTAATTTTTGTACCGTAATTTGTATTACTTAAAAAAAGTGATTTTTTTTAAATTTTACGTTCCAGAAAATGCGACATCCTGCGAAAGCCTAACGTCACTTACAGTCGATATATCATGCGTTCACCAATGTAGGCCCGTTCAATGCAACGTGAAAGCCATGATCAATACCGAAGCCTTGGCCACTTGCAAGGAAGGGTTTGCATCAATTACTGACGAAACCGAGCGCTCAATGACTTGCCAGGAGAACGGAAGATGGAGTAAAAAATTACTCAGTTGCAGTAATAGTAGGTTCAATTTAAATTTTTTTTTTACTAGATTATTTTTTTTCCCCTTTGAAGGTGTTTCTATCTAAGTTAATAATAGACTTAAATATTATTCATTTCGATGTTTCAGAGCGGGGTTTCTTTGGTAAAATAAAGTCAAATTTTATTTTCCCGTTTTTTTGTCAGGGTAAACAGAACGTTGCGGGGGAGGAAGGTGAATTTTATCAACCAACCACAGGAAGATTTAAGATATAACAGTTTTTGCCTATTTATTACTTACAAAAGCAAAATTATTCATTTTAAAAAATGTTGTACAGAAAAAAATGTACAACTGGTACAAAATAACGCGAAACAAAAAAAAATATAGGAAAGACAATTGTAAAATAAAACTCTAGTCACCCTCTAGAAAATCAGCTAAAAATTAATTTCGCAAAAACAAAAAACTGCCTACGTTGAATGGTGTGCTTGGGCAAATTGAAGTTTGAGATTATTTTGAAGTGGCGATTTTTTGCCGTGTGCCCGATCAAAAATAAATGAAAAAAATAGTTTTGAGTTTCTCAAAAATTTTCTTTCACTATATTTTGACTTGGTTGCATATTTTGGAAAATAGAAAAACGCGGTTGAATAGCCTTAATATTGTTATATTATTTAAAAATTTAAATTTAAAGGGACATTTTATTTATGTGAGAGCTGTTTTAAAGGCTCCGGTTCCAAGAGCGAAATTTGGCATGGGGGTTGATAAAAATATCAAGAATAAATATCCAACGGAAGGCAATTGCGATACCTCTCCCTTTAAACACACTTTAAGTCATCACCTTAAATTAAAATAATTCATTGCTTCGAACCCAAAATATTATTTTTATTAAATTATGATATTAGTTTGTAAGGCTATTTGACCCGGAAATATGAGAAAGGGGAAAATAAACAGTGACTTTGGTAAGCGATTTTTAAAGAAACATTCAATAAAAAATTGAAATTTTGTTAAAATGTGTTAAATCTATCGACCCACTCTCATTTACTCAATTATTTTTTACAACCCTTGGCCCTAAAAATGTATATTATTTTTACCTTGAATTCCAGCACTCCCCAGTAATATCCTCCGGCAGGCAAGCGACATTCCACCCCTGTTGTTCCCTACCACCCTTAATTTGGGAAACGTTAGGTCGTATTTTATGCATTTTGATCGGTTAAATTGTTGATCAAGATTTTGTTTTTTTTTTGTCATATTCCAAACTACAAAACATTCATTTCAAACTTTGATTTTTAACCGTTATCCTATAATTGTACTTTTAGTGAAAACCCTCTAGTAAGTTACCAGCATGAAATCTGCCATGGGGGTTTAGAACGTTTTTTCCCACCCCTAGTGCCCCCTACCACCCCTTAAAATTGGAATGGGTACTACGTCGTATTCTATACATTATGATTATTGAAATTATTCAATAAAATAATTTTTTTACACATGTTTCGGTGAAATTTACCTCCTAACTTTCTTAAACAAACACGTTTTCCTACCTTCACCCCTAATGGTGAATTTTCCCTTTACTATTGGTAGAAACGGGTATGTTTAATTAGGCGGCACGCAAAACGCTAAACTTTTCACCGTCAACGCACCTGAAAACAAGCTTTCGTGATTATTTAATAACAATGCTAAAAAAGTCTTCGGATTTTTCGAAAAAAAAAATGTGGTTGATACTTAAATTAAAATTACCGCTTTGTACGGAAAGGAAAACGATTATCCACTGCTTGTTATTTTACATTTTTTCATTATGTACATCGATCTTTGGGAATAAAAACTCTTAAAACTTTTCTGAAAAAGTCAAATGGAAAATATGCTAGCCAGATGGCAAGCGGAGAGAATGAATTTTTATAACTGTTTAATTTGACGAATTGGTATATATCTTATGTTTACATAAAGTCGATATTCAAGGAAAACACACTTTACAGCGTGTACATTGTGAAATATAAGGGGAATAGTAAAGAAAGCGATTTGTAGTTTTGATTTTCGGAATCCTCAAGTTTTCTGTCATCTCTTTCTTCAAGGCCGCAGCTACGTTTGCGCGCGCTAGTGTACCAGCCGTGCGGGTGCTCGCCTCGATTGGTTTGAGTTGGACGTTTCTGACGTTTTTATAATAAATTTTATACTAGGAAACGCTCAGTTGGACGCGTTGATAAGCGAGCACGGGGCTATAGCTAGACCCAAATTGCACATTTTTTTTTAATTTTAAAAAATTTTCGACGTTCGCAGTTTCCCCGGGGGGGCCCTTTTTTCCAATATTTTATTTTTGGCAAGGTATTTGGGTAAACCCGCGGGTATAACTTTACTTTGTGGATAAAATCCACCGCCATCTAGAGGGCCTTGACTCCTCTTGGGAAAACTATTTAAACTCTTTGGGACAAATAATACACTCTTCCTCGAAAGTATTTTGATTACTTCTAGGTGGTAGTGCATAGTGACCAGAATTTTCCGCGACTTTTCGTTGCCATGGTAACGTTTACTTTTGTTTAAATGTAATTTCCATCTACACTTCTACTTATCGGATCAAAATAAAATAAACATATTCGTGACCGGCCGGACATTCTAAATGATTTGTCCACCTCAGATTTTGTCGCCGGTTAGTTTTAAAAAAAAAACTTTTGATTAACTTTAAAGTAACCTTTTTAACTTTTTGAACGATTTTGCCACAAAACTAATGGCATACAATCCAGATCGAAGCTTGCGGATGGTCCAAATTTTCAACTCGATCCAAACCTCCGTTCGACTGCTATCATGAGCCAAAAAAGCTGCGCGACTTTCCGTTGCCATGGTAACGGTACTTTGTTATAATGTAATTTCCTTCTACACTACAAATCGGATCAAAATAAAATGAACATTCGTTCGTGACCGCGGACATTCTAAATTTATTTGTCCACCTCAGATTTTGTCCGCCGTTTAGATTTTAAAAAAATACTTTCGATTAACTTTAATGTTTCTTTTTAACTTTTTGAACGATTTTGCCACAAAAAATAATGGCATTCAATCGGGAACGAAGCTTGCGGATGTCCAAATTTCAACTCGATCCGAGCCTCCGTTCGAACGTTATGGAGAGACCCAAAAAAAAAAAAAACACAGTTGGGCTAATTTTTCCGGCAGAGTCAAATGGAAACGCTCGCTTCGCTCGCTTAATTATTTTAATCTCGAAACAACCCAACTCGTCCAACGCCCAACGGATCTCGATCTGGTTAAGGTGCATCCGGATCACTAAGGCATTTTACGTGTTGGGCATTCTTATTTTGTTATTGTTTTGGATCACTTGGGTATTGGATCAGTTGGGATCTGGATGAGTTAGGTCTGTACCTTTAAATTTTTGATGTAAAGATTATTATTATTATTTTGATTTTAAGATTTATTATTTTTTGTAGAAGGGTACATGAGCTTGGCCCTTCTTTTGTATCTCATTACTTGTGTGTTTAAGGTTTAGCTGTATTTTTACAAGTTATTTTGTATGAGGGGATCTCATTACTTTTTTTTCAAGTTCTATAGCAAAATTTTGCCATGATAAAATATAATAATTGTAATAAAATAATATAATTGCTTTGGTAATACAATTAACAATAGGATGTTAAATATATTGTGACCCAATGAATTGCTTTTTGTACGCACTGTAGGTGAATACTGTCAAGTTTCTATAGTAACGTGTTGATTATATACCTGTAACAGGGTTAAATGAAAACCTTTATTTCGATGCCTTCCATGCAGCTAACTTTTTCAACTTTTTCTTTAAAGGCACAACATCACCATTACCTTGTCCATGTAAAACGTGAGCGTTTGTAGCCGTTTTGTCAGAATTGGTGGCCAATTGAAACTGTCTTAAGGTGATTTTGAGCATGTTTCAATCCATTTTTCAACTCTGAAAGAATGATCGTACCGCAATCAAATTTGGCATTTGTTGTCATGTACCTAATTCCCCCGATTATGTCAGTTTTCAAGTTCATAACACGTTTCATGATGACTGGGTGACACCTCGAAAACACCTCAACTCTTGCTTGCAGTAAAAAGGTGCCTGAGGTTGTAGCTTGGCTGCGGCGGCCCGTAATAGAATCCGCGTATTAGAAAATGGCCGAAAAAAATGGTAAATTAATTATAGCTTTTTCTGATACACGTAAATCCCGATGTAATTATATTTATCTTACTTTTACCTTGATAATTTTTCCACGGGTTATCTTTCATCTGATGCAGATACATTTTGGGAGAATTATCTTTATCTTTATCTACATAAAAAATAAGTTACAACACTGCCCACTATGGGACAGAATAAAACGCAGTTAAAAAACGAATAATCAAGGGGAAAATTCGACGAATCGGTGCCCTGTTTCTAGCAAGTGTCGACTTAGGCCTAGATGGATTACACTTGCGGTCGATAAAGGTAATTGGCGCGTCACGTGGTTAGGGGCGTGGTTTAACGAAGTACCTTGCTAGCTGTGCAATACAATAAGAAATTAATTAACCTACAAAACCTTTAACGTTTCTATATAAAATATAAAGGACTCTAAACGGGGTTTTACATTCTTGTAAGTGACAGTTTTATCTGGTCTGTTTGGCGGGCGACGTCGTCATCGGCCCACTAATAGGCCCGCGACCATCTTCCACTTGTCGTTTCCTCGGATGTACTTTTCCCCCTCCACCTGTCCGCAAACGGTTTAAAAAAGTCAAGAGATTTCCATAACGCTGACTGGCGTCGGTACAGGGGTGAGATCGAACGGCTTCTCCCAAAGGAGGTTGATGCTACGGGCGTGTCCAGCACTTAGGACCTCTACGGAACATTTGGTGGCAGTTCTGAAGAGGGCTGCCGGGCTGTTGGCCCGGGCCCGGTAACGTGCGATCGACACTTACCGCCCTGCTATACTGGTCATATTGTTGATCTCATTCGTCAGAAAAGGAGAATTTATAATGCCTTTAAAGTTGCTCGGGATCCTGACCTCAAAACAGAGTGAAACCGATTTGAAAGCTCTTGTTTGCCGCAGCATTGTTCAGTTCCGCGAGCTTTAGTAAATAATATATAATAAAAATAATATTTATTGGTCTATCAATTTGATCATACAATGATATTTAGACAGGTCAGGAATACATGCTATCAAAATACACACAATGCTTTAAGATAACATGAACTCTTTAACAGAATAAAACGAATTATCAAATTAAAAAACTTTTTCAGTTGGGCATTAAAAGATTGACTCTTGTTTTCTTCAAGCAGTTGGGTAATTTATTAAAAAGTCTGGCGCCTGCAATAAACAGGCCGCGTACATGATATGTTAAGATGATGCTCTTCAATTCTTTCTTTTCCCCGTAAAATGCTCATGGCAATCACTATTAGTCGTAGTTAACTGTTTATTATTTAAAACTCATAAAATTGAATTTTAAATTTAAAAAGACCAGGAAGAGTTAAAATTACAGCTCTTTAAACAACTCTCTGCAGTGAGCTAAGCTGCTAGCATGTGACATGTATCTAATGGCTCTTTTCTGTAACTTAAATAACCTGATTTCATGAGGCCCACATCCCCCAGCACGTAATCGCATACTGCAATCTTGACTGGATATGGCAAAGTACACAATTTTACGATATGCAAATACATACATCAATAAGTCGTTTGATAAGATAACAGCCAGCTGCAACTTTAGCACTTACATAGTCTTGTGCTTTCCCCAGTCTAGTACATTGTCAACATAAAACACCCAGAACCTGAGTTACCTCACATTCGACCCAAAAGGACTAGACTTAAGGTATATTAGAGGACTCCTGTCAATGTTTTTGGGGTTTAGTCTTAAATTGCATTAAACAAGTTTTTCCTGAATTTATAAAAAATTCGTTTGGCTCACACCAATCAACCATTTGACTAACAGCTAGCCTTCCACAGAATAAAGTGAATCTACGTTATAATTACTAATAAAATTCATTGGATCATCAGAAAAAAGTGTAATTTACCCACTGTTACAGAATCAGTCAAGTCATTATAAATACTATAAAAAACAGAGGAGAGAGCACCCCAACCTTGCGGTACGCCAACACTCAACTTTAGCTCTTCTGAATAAGCGGTTTCTGATTTTCTGCTATACATACAATTTGACTACGATTTTTCAAGTATGATTGTATCCAAGAGTAAGGCTACCACAAATACCCATGAGTTCAAGTTTCTTGAGAAGCAAGTCATGATTAACACTGTCAAAGCTTTTGAATAGTCATAAAAAATACCTAGCACATGTTTATGTTTGTCAATAGAATCAATCACACAAGAGACGAATTCACACAATGCTGTCATAGTAGACCTTCCCTTAACAAACCCATGTTGACTCTTGTTCAACAAAGAATTAATGTCCAAAAATGAGACTAATCTGCTTCACAAGCCGTTTCAAATATTTTAGGAAAACACAGGAAGTATGGATATTGGCCTATAATTTCTTAAACTGGTTCTATCTCCTTTCTATGTATAGGAACAAAACCCTTTTCTCTCTTTAAAGCGTCTGGAAATTTACCTTGTATAAAAGACTCATTTGCAATGTGCATGAGTGGACCAGCGATATAAATGTTAACACGTTTTAAGATGTTACAAGGATACTGTCTAACCCTGCAGACCTTTCTTGCTTACTTTATCAACGATGTCATAAACTCTTTAATTAACATTGGTCTAAGGAACATATTATTCGGAGGGCGAGTATTTGTTGGAGGTCTTGATGACAATACGTATTTGGTGCGCCAATTCACTGGCAAGTTTTCCTCATTTCTGTAACACTAGTACCAATATAATTGTTAAACATATCTGCCACCTCCTTCTGAGAAGTGACAAGGGTTTCCCTCATTTTGAATACTTATATCTAATGCGGGCCCCTTTATACGGGCCAACATTACTATTTATAACTTCCCATGCTGCCTTTGATTTATTTCTGCATTCGTCATATGTCACTTTAATTACGCTTTGGGATTTGAAATACTATTTCTGTATAATTTTTTTAACTCAAAGTAGGCCGAAACATCTAATTGACTGCTGTTTATACGCTTAGCTCTCAGGTAAGCTTTTTTAACTTGCAATGACAATAAATACAAATCATTCGTAAACCCAAATTCCTTTTGAATTAGTATACTGTTTGACTATTTTAAGGGGAAAGTCTATTAAAAAAAATAGCATAAAACAATTCATAAAAGCTCAAACATATCATTAACATCATACTCTGTAAAAACAGGCTCCCAGTTTACTTTACTAATGTATGTGATAACTGATTAAGATTATTCTCACTGAACGATCGCTTTTCCTTTCTACTATCGTCCTTTAGGAGGCAGCTTATATTATACTTCACAGTATGCTGTGATTATACAATGGTCTGACGACCGTAATCACATACGTCGGTCTCTGATAGGTCATGTCTATGTTACAAAAAATATTGTCAATACACGTGCTACACGTTTTCGTGATCCTCGTCGGCTTTAGACACTGAGGCCCTAAAGCCTTCAGATAAACACAGATCTATAACAGAGTTACTATGATGATCATTTGTACAAAAATACATATTAAAATCACCACAAATTAAAAATTTACAATTTTTAAGAGAAAACAATCTTTAAAATTTCTTGTTTAAAAAAGTTATAAAAATTTATCATGAGAACCTGAGGGTGACCTATATAAACACACAATTATTAAAAGTCTATCTTGACCAAAATAACACTCAATAGCACTGCATTCCAACTCCTTTTCAGTACACAAAATTATCGAAGCAATGTATTTTTTTAGCTTGGGTACCTTCTTTTGCGTAGATAATAGTTCCTTCGTTTTATATTTTTCCCTACAGAAATAGCTGATTGAATTGAAGCCTTGTAAGTGCATACTAGAAACCTGTTTTCTTTTAACCAATGCTCGGATAGGCAGACATTCACACGGTTGTTTATAGTAAGTACAACTCGAGTTCATCGACTTTGTTTCGAAACATTGTATGTTTGTGTTCACAATACGCAAAATACTTGTATCATTAAGAACGTCATTATTCTGCTCACAGTCTGCGTCACATTAGTTATAGACGAAGAGCCAAGTGACAGTTTCTATTGCCTCATAAGGTACATATGTTTGGACCATTGGAATAGAAGCGGAAAAAATTCAAGTCATTTTCAAAATGCGCGTCTTACGAGTCAACGTTGGGGGTGTTTACCCGTCAAAAACGCCCCCAAATTGGGCCCCAAAAAGGGTCAAATCTGCCCCTATTAAGTATACATGATTAAAAAAATACGAAACTTCATAAAAAAAGTTAGCCCAAAAAGAATATCACTCGTACAAGGAGCTGCGTTGGGCCGTTGACCCGTTTAGACGCCCCCAAAGTGGGCCCCCAAAAAAAATCAACTCTGCCCCCATAAGATATACATGATGCAAACATATGTCATTTTATAGTGAAAATTACCAGAAAAACGAATATCACTCGTCAGACGGGCTGCGTTGGGCCGTTGACCCCCACAGACCCCCCAAAGTGGGGCCCCCCAAAAAAGTCAAATCTGCCCTCATAGGTATACATGATTTAAACATACGTCAAGTTGTATAAAAAAAGGGTTTTAACAG